>SNQJ01S0027264.1:56605-82566 GCA_010110895.2 Picea sitchensis | reverse complement strand
CCTATCTGACCTTCTCTCTCTCCAGAGCAGAGAACTAAGATTAAACGCCCTGCTTTCCTGTATGTAGTGACCCTCCTCGTTAGGACAACAACTCTGACAACAGGTGCAAAACATGCATAACATGTCAAGTACCTCCTAACAAGTAGCATGCATAACATGCATACATGTCAAGTGCATGATGAGATGGCATGCATGCATGTCCAGTCATAGGTCGAGTTGCATGGTGATTTGGCATGACATGCATTGCTAAGTCACAAGGTGGGTTTTAATGCTAACTTGAGTCTCAAGTCAAAGTTCTAATTTGAGTCTCATGTCCAGTTCTAAATTTGAACTAAGTTAAGTTCAGTTCTAATTTGAATCACATATTCAATTCTAAATTTGAGCTGAAGTGTTAAGTGGAGTTGTATTACACATGCAATCAAGTTACTATTTCGATCTCTATCTTCCTCCTTCAATGAACCTATATATATAGAGTCCATCCCTCATTCCAAGACAATTGTTATGCAGTGTAAGGTTAACAAAGGAGAGGCATCGTAGGTGTCCATCAAATGCAAAGATAAGTTTATCCATGACAATGTTGGTATATCAGTTAGTAGAGAGGCAATATATCAATTAATAGAGAGGCATCATATCAGTCAATAAAGAGGAAACATATCAGCCAATAAAGAGGCATCATATTAGACCAAAAAGACAACATAGGTACCCTCCTATCAATGTTGATATATATTAGCAGAAAAGGCAGCAAAGGGGTCCTAGGGAAGCATGTGAGTTATGTCCACAGTGCTGGTATCTAACAGCAGAATAGGATAGTAAGGTATCTCTAGTTTTTTAGGTCTTTCATTCAAATTTAAAGTCATATTGGCAAGCTCTTTAAGAGCATAATTTCATGGTGGATATTTTGTAAGTGGCCATACATTATCTTTGAAATAAAGGAAGTTTGTTTGTTGGGGTTTTTCTCCCTATATAGGGTTTCCCCAGGGTACATGTGGTGTTAATATGCATGTTGGTAATTCTATATGGTTGTTACTGTTCTTATTTGATTATGGATTGTTAAGATAAATTAAAATTACAGCTAGAATTTAAAAGTAAACCTACAGCTAAGAAATCAAGCTCAATATTTTAACATATACATCTTCAATAATAATATGAAACCAATTATTGGCAAGGTGTCTAACAAATGTGTCTAACACAAGTGCATACATATCATCAAATATCTCTTTAACAGGGAATCCACATATGTGTGCATCTTATGAGGGTGAATCACATAATAATATGAAAAATAATATTAATCCTCATCAAGGGTTATCATAACTATGTGGTCATCGTCAAGAATATGCAACATTATCATTGATATCCATAACATTGAAACATCAATAAGTATATATGTAATATTAACCATACCACTAAGGACATATTAATCATCATCTAATAGTTGCCAATGCTCCATAGCCTATATCAAGAATATTTCATGCTTTCATTAAGAAATGTCAATATTCATCATAGTATAGGAAATCACATAGGTTCATCATACTCAATTATTAGTGGAGATAAGCATGAAATATAGCTTGATAATAGTTGTCCACGAGTTGCATTTCCATCACTAAGACTTGCAGAAATCATCAAAGACAAAAATTTTATATGAGTAAATAATATATAAGCAAATAATAGGCATTTAAACATGTAAAAGACTCTAGAAATACTAAAGTGGAATACCTTAATGAACATATCTTTGTTTCGAGAATTGGTGATTCTCTACTGAATAGGTCCAACCACGTGAAGGTGGAAGCTCATATGGCCCCTCCCCCCCTCACATCGTTCTCAATTCCCCATACCCAATAAATGATTTATTTTAAATAGAAAATATATAAACATTCATGCATAAGTAGGAAAGTCATCAAGACATATAAACATGTAAACATTCATGCATAAGGAGGCAATTCATATAAAAATTCATTCATATTAATAACGACAGTCATCAAAATACAAGTCATAAATTTATACAGTCAGTTATTTTTTGTTTTTGTTTTTTTTCTAAAAAACCCCACGAGTGGGATAGCATCATCCTCATATGGCATTGTATTTCTTGTGGCTTGTCCTAGTTGTGTTGATTTTATTTTCATTCCCTCACATACCATACTTTTAATACGTCTATGAGAAGGGCGTGGAGGTAGTTGCAAATGGGTATCATCTGCAACAACGAAAACTAACATATTTGATATTCTAAAATATTATTGAAAGAACTATTTCATTATTTTGAATAACATTACAATATATCTCTTTACCTGTTTGTCTAGATGTGACAAATGGTGTGTTCATTTATGGCATCGTTTGTTCCTCTTCGAGTTCACCCTCATGAGCTACATGCTCTTCCATTGAAAGAAAAAAATTTATAAGTACACGTCAACAAACAAATATATATAATCATAATAGATACTTACATTTCTAAAGCATACATACACAAATGGCTAGTCTTCAATAATAATAATAATAAAATAAGCAAAATTTCCTCACATCCATCGTAGTTTAAGATAAAGATTTATGATCACATAAAATAAAAAATAAGATGATTTTCATGCATAAGAGAACTTTAATAGAGTGGACACATGGGAAACTCAAATAAAGATAATGATTGATCAACCTCAAATAATTTATATTCTGAAAAAAAGGTTACAAAGCACACTTGAGATTGTTCCCAAAGTAGTTCTCTTGAAATTTCTAAAAAATATATAGTTTGTTACATATTCTTTGAAATTGTAAATGTTTGTGTCTTAAAGACTGGGATTGGGACTCTCGCGGACCATAAAGAAAATAAATACAATAAACAATATTTTAGAAGGAAGATGGTGGGAGGTAGAAGAACAACAAGACCCAGTAAGAAGAAAAGAGGATTTGTTAGTCTTTGTTTAAAACTTTCTAGTGAAAGAGGTGGAATAACTAGATGAAGGACTTGATAAAGAAAAAGAAATATGTGATTAGCATAAACTTACTATGATGATCTCTTATGTTTTCATTTTCATCAACAATTACAAGAACCATCTCAACTGCTTCTTTCTCTTCATTGGTCAGTTTAGTGATAACTTTCTTGAACCATTCTTTGATGCAACTTTTCATTGGTGCCATGTTGATTTCATGTTGGATTTTGATGTTGAACAATTCACCCTCAATTCCCTTAGATCAAGGGAAACTCCATGTAATTCTTCTTCAATATCCTGATTTTTTACGGAGTAATACACTAGCCAGTTATCTATGGTGTCCTCATCATATTCAATTATACCATAGAAATTTTCAATTGACAATCAGTTAAAAATATCAACTTCCTCATAGAATTGTTTTTTTGTTAGGAACAATGATTTAAGAATCAACTTGGGATATTGGAATTCGTTAGTGCTTCCGGATGGGTCCACCTCCATGAGCCTTTTGAATAGTTCTTCCCTCCTTGATATGGCTTGGCTTCACGCTTGAACAATGTTATTCAAGTTCTTTATATTTTATTTCCAACATGTGTTCAACTGCTTGATACGACTTGGAAAGGGAAGGTTCTCCTCTCTTCAAATTATCTCTGACATGTTCGAAAATTTAACACCAAAGGGTACCATGACATCAAGATAAAAACCTTCTTCATTTTTCAAGTCGGCCTGCAAAAACTCATGGAATTCATGTGCCCTCGACCCAAAAGAAATCATGTTCTTTGAAATTTCCCAAGCTTTTATGATCAGTGCCATTCTTTTCTTGATATTATTATCCACATAGCTCCTGGATGATGTAAGTAAGATTGAGGATCCTTTTAATTTAGTGGCGAGCATGGTGGGTCCGAGAATTTCCTTCCGGTTGATCAATGTGAGGAAACATTTTCTTGATGTCAACCTCGAGCTCCATATCTTTGAGGGAGAAGTTGTTGATGTCCATTTCAACATAATGCTCTTCTTCCTCTTGTACAATATTCTTCCTCTTCCTCCTCAAAGGAATTTTATGTGAGCTTTCAATTTTTCCTAGAGGGGGGTTCTTGTCTCCTCGTCCTCCTGAGCTATTGTTGATCACTTTTCTATATGGGTGGGTCATTGGAGCACTGCTATGAGATGTTGTAGTCTTAGGAGTATCAGTTGGGGACTGGGCACTCTTGTCATTGGGACATTTTCCTTTTTGTTTGTAAAATTCATTGGTATTGAGTACCGTCTCTAAGTCTCCAACAGTGTGAGTAGGAGTGCCCATGTTATTATCTTCTTCTTCTCCTAGAACAGTGTGGATAAATGAATTTCTAAAAACCATTGTTAACATATTTTCCACAAAAATTATGTTATAGTCAAACCCTTTTATCCTTTCATCATACTTGAGATTCGGGTTGTGGAAGTGGGTTTCATATTCATCGATTTTGTTTCATATTTCTGAATATAAAGTCCCCAATTTTCCAAGGCAAGGGTATGCATTTTTTTTTTTGTTTCTCATGAAAAAAGTGTATCCCGAATTATATTTCCTTGCAACTTCTGTAATAAAGGGAGAAGTTGTTGATGTCACTTTTGACACGATGCTCTTCTTCCTCTTGTAAAATATTCTTCCTCTTCTTCCTCATAGGAAGTTTATGTGAGCTTTGAATTTTTCCTGGAGGGGGGTTCTTGCCTCCTCCTCCGCCTGAGATATTGTTGATCACTTTTATATATGGGTGGACCATTGGAGGATTGCTATGTGATATTGTAGTATTAGGAGCAACAGTTGGGGACTGGGAACTTTTCTCGTTGTGACCCTTTCCTTTATGTTTGTAAAACTCATTGGTATTGAGTACCATCTCTAAGTCTTCAGTAGTGTGAATGTTGGCCCTTGACCAAGTTTTGGAGAACTTGGGTCATGTTTGACCAATTTTGGGACTTCGATAGGTTGGTCGAAGGAAAAGCGCCAGGTGAAGCAGAGATCATGGGATCTTGCCACCTCTTGTGGACTTTTTGGGTTAGGTTTTATGTAACAGGTATGGGATGTCATCCCATGGGTTTACCCATGCTTAGGCCCATTTTGTAAAGTATAAATTGAAATCTAGGCGATGTAAGTAGAGGGGGATATGTGGTGTTGTGCTAAGTGCAAGTGATGTAAGTAGTTGGATCTATGTTATTAAGTTAGCTCTGTGCATATTGTATAGTGAGAACTTGCAGAGCTAAGTGTAAGTGATTGTAAGAAAGGCTCTGTGCCTAGATCTAATCAGGGAAGGAGGATCTGATGAGGTGCGCATATATCTCCTGTCCTATGTGGAGTTGGTGTTGAGGCTCTATGCATGTAAGGATATTGACAGAAGATAATAAAGAAGAAGAAGAGTTGGTGGACATAGCCCTACGCTGGAGGTGAACCACGTATATCCTGTGTTGTGATTTTTGTGTGTGATTGATGTGATTTATGCTTAGTTCTTAGCCTTTATGTATGTTAGATGCATCTGATATAGTAGATTAATTATTATTAATGTGAATGAATGCTAGATATGATCTATTTATATGTTCTAAATGCTTGAATGTGTTAGATCTCATTGAATACTTTGATGCTCTGTAATTAGGGTTTATACCTGCGATGTGAATAAGAGTTAAATACTAATGAATGATAACTATTAAGTGTTATGTTATAGTGGTGTAATCACAAATCTGTGTCCCGTCTAAGTTGTAGACACTTGAGTCCTACAACCCCCCCTGCCTCTACCTCGGGTGAGACTTCATCTACATCACGGGTGTTGTCGAAAGGGCCAGTAATTAGGGTTTTGTTGGTGTGTTGTGGAAGTGTTGAACCCCGGGTATGCCCCTATGCCAAAAAATTGTTTTGTTGTTGGGACCTGAAAGTATGATTGTTGGGAATTGAAGAAAAGAGAAAGCTCTATGCATAGATCTATTATTGTAGTGCACATAATTCTGCTTGACTTGTGAAGCTCTGTGCTAAGAAAATAAGTCTGATCTGAAGAAAAGAGGCAAGATATTAAGGCTTTGTGCTCTAATAAGAGGTAAGATAAAGTGGAAATTTTTTCTTCGAAAGAATGGATCTAGGTATGTTTGATAGATTGTGTCCTAGTCTAAAAACTAGGGAACAGTTAGAAGAAAGAAGATATGATATGAATAGATATGATAGAAATAGTGAAAGATATGGTATTCCTATGCATAGAAAGAAAGGTTGGACTAACAAGTGGATGCAGGATCCTAGAAAGAAGTTTTTGCAGGTCCATCACTGTGATCCCTGTGCGTAGTACAAGAAAGGTTGGGGATTGTTTAATATAAAGAGAGGAGTAACTCTTTGTTATAGTTGCAGGAGACTGGGACATCTTGCTAAGGAATGCCCTAGTAGAGGCCCTAGTTGTCTTTGTTTTCAATCTATGGACCATGAAGTAATTGATTGCCCTAGAATGATTTCTAAAGTTGAAAAGATGAACATGAGACAAGAAAACCCTGAGGAAGGCCAAGAGACTAAGAATATGCTAAAAAACCAGAAAGAATCAGAGGCTATATTATTACAGATGAAAGAAACACTGAATGATCACATAAATGTCAGCTTATCAGAGATCTTAAAAGAGAAAGAGTGCATAGAAACAAGAATAGGAGACTTCAACATAGACTGTGTATTGGATGTAGAAACACAAGTGAATATCTTGACAGAAAGAACTTGGGAAATTTTGGGAAAGCTAGCTATGGTTCCTTCACTAGGAGGAATAGGATTGTTTAAAGGAAAATTGATAACCCTATGTGGAAGACTTACCCAGATACCTATGAGTACTCATGGATCTTCAACAGAGGAATAATTCGAGGTCATTAACTTTGTTGAGAACATCACCCCATTTTCTCTTTTGCTAGGAAGAACCTCGATTGATAAAGATCAAGTCAGAAGGAAAGAAGAAGAAGACAATGTAGAACATAAAAATAAAGAACTAAGGGATTTCATGGCTAGGAGAATAGCATGGTTAATAGAAGAGTGGGACAAAAAGTTGAAGTTTCTAAGAGCCAGAGACCTGGCTGTGGAAGTTGAAAGAACACAAGAAGTCTTAAGAACCCTATCCATGCAAGTGTTGGACTAACCGTCACACCTCTAATGAACTAGGGGTGTTGGACTAATCGCTGCACCTCTCATGGACTAACCACCATGCTAGGAACATAGGACTAATCGCCCACTCAAGGTAATGTTGCTGATTTGGAAGATTACTAACACCTGCGGGTTTTGGTGTAATGGAAAATCTTAACATGGTATTAGAGCCTTGGCCCAGGTTCAATTCCCTTGAGTTATGTCGGAGGGGGGGTGTTGGACTAACCACCGCACCTCTCATGAACTAGGGGTGTTGGACTAACCGTCGTACCCCTCATGGACTAACCACCATTCTGGGAACATGGGACTAACCGCCCACTCAAGGTGATGTTGCTGATTTGGAAGTTTACTAACACCTGCGGGTTTTGGTGTAATGGCAAATCTTAACAGCAAGAGAGTAGAGCACCTACTCCAGAAAAGGAAGAAGTATTACCCTCGAACCCTGTGAAATAATCTCATCAATGTGAAGTTACTATGTTGAGTAAAGATAAGACCAATAATGGAAAGAGGAGTTTAGATATGCAAATCACGGGAAAGAAGGCTAGAAAGCTCAGTAAGAAGAAAGAAAAGCTAGAAAAATTGCAAGAGGTACCAGAAAGGACCTTGCAAAATGAAGGTATAAAGAACTTGAACCTCACTTAGATATCAAAACAATGTATATTGGCACTTCACCATGGAAGAGCAATATAATCGTTGGAGGCATCCTGACTGATTAGACCGATGCTCCAAAACAGCTAGAAACACAGTTATTGCCAGAACATTCACCATTGGACCATTGGGACTGCACCACAATAGATGGAACTACATTGATTGAGGCCTTCCTACCCATTGGAGGGATCCGTTACGATGTTATCTATTTATCCCCTCAATTTTTCACCGAGAACACTTTTGCTAATTATATCTGATCCCACAGAGAATTCATTGTTATCGTGTTGTGCCTATTGAGACGTCGCCACCCATTCTGTTACATTGAATGTTTGATCACCGACCTAAGATATCTGATCTCGAGCATGCATGTTGGACGACATTAGTGCATTAGAAAAGTCTATCGAAGAAATCCTAGTAGACCTCATGGCTGAGAAGGTGATGTATGTAGCAGTTCAAGCCTCGTCGAAGAGAGGAGTGAAAGCATCCCTGTCGACTGCTAGTGGACCTGGACCATCCCGAGATGCGAAAGAGAAATGAACTAAGAATTGTGATTACTTGGCGAATGCGAATCTCATCCCATCAATCTTGTCTGACTACATCCCACCTCTGGTTGGCGCAGTGAGTCGTGACATCGTCTCGAGGGACTTCGACTACACATTGATCACTACGTACCTCCCGAAGGGGATACGTGCATTCAAACCATAGCTGGATAAGATTATGATGTTGAATATAAATGACTATAACTTGGGAGACCACAAGAAATATCGCATGATCGCACCTCATAATTATTTGACCAAGACAAAGGGGAAGAAGTCTAAGATAATCCCCCGGTCATGGACCATGGACATCTCGAGGTCCACGATCCTCAACGTGATTAAGTTACCACACTTTGGAAGGCATAAGGAGGTTAACGCGTGCATTAAGATCCTGATGTCATGCTGCCATGGTGGTTTTTTATGGCCAGGTGTTCACTTGAAAAATGTGCTAGCATCCATCCCCTCTCCATCCAATCATTACCGTCAGTCCCTTCACCAAGTGCGGGGTGGACTTTGTGGATTAAAACCAAACTTTGGCTAGGGGGCATAAACACATTATCATGGTTGTAGACTACTTTACTAAGTGGGTCGAGGCCATGCCTACATTTAAATTTGATGGGAAGACTACTACCTTCTTCGTATTCATTCAAATTATAGCTAGTTTCGGAATCCCGAGTGAGATTGTCACTGATCATGGCAGTCACTTTCAGAATGAAATGATGAAAGAAATGACATCTAAACTGGGGTTTAAGCATGGTATTTCTTCCCCTTACTACCCCAGGAAAATGGACAAGTAGAGGCCGTGAAAAAGTCTCTCAAGACCATTTTGCAGAAAATTGTCAGCCAGAGAAAATTTGACTGGCATATCATGCTTTATCCATCACTTTGGGCATATCGAACCTTGGTCAAGACTTCCATCAGTTTTTCTCCTTTCCAATTAGTACACAGTGTGGAGTTGATATTATCTATTGAATGCAAAATCCCTTCTCTTATATTGGCAGTTGCGCTCCTACCTGACACTTTCGATCATGAACAATGCCTCGTACACCTAGAGAGTCTAGATCTGTAGCATTGAGATGCCTCTACGACTATTGAAGAAAATAAAAGACGTGTCAAGGTCCAACATGATAAGTCTGTCTGTCCTCAATAGTACGTTGAGGGTGACTTGGTCCTTCTATATGATCAATCCAAAGAACCACTGGGGGCAAGCAAGTTCAAACCCATGTGGCATGGTCCCTATATCGTGCAAGATGTCTTAGAAAAAGGAGACTATGAATTAGAATATTATAAAGGGAACATGTTGGCTGAGCCCAGGAATGGGCTCTATTTGAAATATATTATGCTTAAGCCCAAAGCTTGGGTGTAATGTTTTGTATACTAATGTATTTTAGTGTATATATCGTTCCCCTTTGTTTTTATCTTGGGATTTCTTATCAAGTTTTCCCTTGTTTGGAAGATGTCAATAGAGTCTTCGTTCTACTTAGCATTCACAGATGAGGCCAATCATCATACACAAAACTTGGATTACGCCACTTGGGTTGTTTACTCACCCAAGGATCTACTGGTGTCTTCAGGTGGCATTTGCCTAGGGCCATCCACGAATAATGTGGTCGAATATATCGTTGTTATATAACTTTTTCATGATTCCATTTCAAATGGTATTCGCTCATTAGAAGTTTTCTTGAACTCCCAATTAGTAGTATGTTAGTTGAACGATAGTTACCATGTGTGTGACCCTACTCTACTCTGACGATTCCTACGGGTACAAATTTTAGAACGACATTTTGATTTTATTACTTATCATCACATAACTAGAAGTTCTAATTATGTATCTGATGCATATTATGCTAAAAAAAATTTAGACTGGCATTTGTTACATAACTAAATAAAAGAATTCATTTTCACCAATGTACAAATTGTAACATAAGTTAAGTTGAAGATCCATGTTTTTATATATATTTCAAAAAATATGATGTTTATTATACAAGATTGGGGATAACACCCTCAATATACATATACACTCGATCATACAATAGTCATAACATCTACGCATGTGGCACCGGATGAGTGTCATGATAGAAAAATACAGTGTTTACAAGATGCTGAAAGAGTCGTACCCAAGAACGGGGCACACCTACCACTTTTCACTACATAGCCTCCAACAGATCCTCCACCCGAACCTTAGGAATCCTTTGTGTCAAACAAGATAAATTTCCCTACACATTTTGAAGCACTCTATCCACATCCCCTCCCACTGCCTCATCCCCCTAGTGCCTCTGACGATATCATGGAAGTCCATTCAGTTGTCGTGGACCTACATCTACATCAAATACATGTTTAATTAGTACTTAAGATCATCCAAAAATATTTTTGTCTCCTTATACAAAATCTAAAAAATAAAATATTCCAAAATTTTTTACATACCTATGTCTCTGTAGGCGGACCCTGGTGGTAATGGCATGCTAGGATATCCTTTGAAGTCAATCCCTGCATAAGGGTAGTCATCCAAAGCTATCACATGCTGACTCCACCAGAAGAAGAAGTCATTGTTGTAGGGTGTTGGCACCTTACCACCCCCTTTCTGCCTCATCAACTTGGTGCACCATGCCATGGATGGATTTCTAGGTACACATGGAATAATATCAAGTCTACGTCCTAATCCTAGAACCCACTCGAAGAAAAAACTACAAAGGATAGAAGCAAACCTAAAGTTCCTCTTACTACCCAGTTTCCAATATTTCATCTAGCTCTTCATGTTGGCCAGCATTGAGGCGCACCAGTCATACACCGTGGGTCACAAGAACTCCACTGAGTCCAACTAAAGTGGCCTCGATACCTGGTGAAAAGTGGTCGATCCTGTGATCCATGTCAAAACTAGGACATCAATCTTGAGGCTCAGATTGTTGATCGCTCTGATTGGGAGTTGGATCCCTACCTTCTCAATCTCTGAAATGAAATGAGTGGCTATGTAATCCTCAATATTCATGCCATTCCCAGCTCCTTGGGATTTGATTTTGACCACCTCACCCTGACGTGACAATCCCCTCAAGAAATAAATGTCCTCCACTTCAATCCTTAATGGTTGGCCATCAAGGTTGACACTCTCACTATCTGGATCCTAGTATTTCACAAGTAGTTGAAGAAATCTCACTTGAGCCCTCATACCTTTGAGAGCCCAAAAATTATATAGCCCACATTTTTTTAATTCCATTTGGGCCCCTAGATCTCTCTCCATTGCAACATACACCTCCTCATGCTCTCTTTTGCTCCACTCTAACACCATCTTGCAAGAGTAAAACCCTTTTTTGAGTTAGAAACCTTTAAAAAACATTATCCATGGACATATACATGATTTTTAGTGTACATAGTCATGTATAGGGCTGCTTATATGCTGGTTGTTTTTCAAAAATCCATGTATAAGTATGCATATATGCGACCCGATAAACTATAGCTCGCGTACACCTAAGTTTTGAAGTTGCACCCTAAATAACTTAGAAAAGGAGGCATAATTACAAATTTTAATCCACTGAAAAGAAAGAGGAGAGGAAGATGAATTATCTGGTCCATATGGTTGTTGATTCCATCACTCGTAGCTCCCACAATCACCAGTTGAAGTTCGGAGGCAATTTGGTCCAAAATGCACTATTTTGGGTAAAAAATACAAATGGTATAGTAAAATATATATATATATATATTTTTTATAGCAAATTTTTACCCACTTTGCATAGTTTCATCCAATATTTTGGCCTAATGGACTAATACAATAGTGGATGGAGTTGGTTTTTGTAGTTTTATCCAGGTATTCTTGTGGTTTTCAGTGCCATGTCACCCATTCATAACTTTGGACAAGTATTTTCATTACCCAACATATAGGATAGGTATCCAATCCATCATGCACACTTGCATCATCCTATGACTGTCACTCATATGCCTTAGGTATGAACCTATTTTATAGCGACACATAACCTTCTATATGCAACTAGAAGTCTCGTTATCAAATGGTAGAGACTTACCTATCATGGGTACCCTCGTTAGATCCCATGCTTCATTTGGTGCCCATGCAGATATTTTTGTCCATGGGACCAAGATTCCCTTATAGCAATACATGATTTTTTGTTCAAACCTCATTTATTACTCATAAACATGCTGACCTATACCTGGAGGACTCCCAAAAGAGTCTAATTTAATCTCTTTTCCTACTCGTTCCAAAAAGAGAAAATATTACCGAGTGAACTTGTCTCTTTCACACTTGTAAATTGGATTTGAAAGGATGTCTATTTGGTGCAATTTTATCCCTTTTTCAAACCAAGTAGACTAAGATTATGAAAAATGACATTTTTTGGTGTTAAGTTGTAATTGCATCTCATTCTCTTGCTTGTAGTATTGATCCTATTTCCGGTTCTTTCTTTTTCACTATACGCCTTTCACCTCAGCAGTTTGTATCTTCAACCAAGCAAAGCCTTGTTTATATCCTTTGCAGCTTGACACCCTATATGCAAGAGGAAACATTCCCTCTATTATTCATCTCCTACATGCACCTCCTTGCATTGAGCATAGGTATGTTCCACCGCTGGAACTAGATTGCTTACTTGCGACACTCGTGTCCTCCTTTGTATCATAACATCCATTTGACTATGAAAAAACAAAAAAAGGACGGACAGGAAAAAAATATTATCTTATATTGGAAGCAGTCATGTCACCTTTGAATAGAGCACAAAATTTTTTAGTCCACTTGTCATTAAAAATTGGGTTTATCATGACCTTAGGAAGTTGAGCTCGTTACAAAGAGTTTACTCCCCCAACTGGTTAATCTTCCATTCCCTATGGAGAGTTTGATTGGTGCCTCCTGCATCTCAAAGTTTCATCATTGAGTCTATGCGGCCAGAGTCCTCCGTATGTCTCATGCTCTTGTTCAAAGGATGTCTATCAACCTGTGTCGACCATTCCTCATAAATCTTGACTTTGCATGTCAGCCATACCCTTAGTGTGTCTAAGAGTTACATGAAGTTGTATTCCTATTACGCACCCTGGTCCTACTTTCCTCATTGGTAGGTAACCTTGAACCCAACAATCGACATTTCATCATTGGTCATTGACTGGGTGGTTTTTCTTGTGTTCAACGACAAGACATATATTCACACATTGGGATTTGTGAAGTGTCTTGTATGACATTAGCCTTATTGGTGGTTTCATCTCCTTTGTTAGCAGTTTTCCTTATTGGCTTCTATTCAGAGGTTCTTTTTCGTGTACCTCTTGCATCTAGCACATGTGAAAGATGCATAGGGTCATTGGTTCATGAACATGTTCTTCATCCGATTTCCTCCAAAATCATCAAGATCCTACTTTGTAACTCATGTTGAATGATGAGATATTCCTTAATGTTATCCTTTCAATGGGTCTCCTTCCATCTACTTCAGCTCATCTATTCTGGAGATAAGAACTAGAGTTCTATGAGTACCTAGAGTCTTGCAGTCATTAGTGGCAGGTTCTCTTGCCATCGACAGTTGGGAATGCATCAATGTCTCCTTCAAGTGTTAGATGGATTCTTCTAGTGATCGATGGATTCTTCAAGTGTTCGACCCCAATGCCTCTATTCACACTTGTAAGAATGTACTCAGTGCCTTGATACCTACTTTCATTATCGGTAGGTTGTCTCGCATTTGTTCACGATATACCTTAATGACTGGTAATCAAATGAAGTCTCATTATGTTCGACCACAACTCCTTTATTCACATGATGTAGACTTGCACCTTTGGCGGATTGTGTAGAAGACTTTAAGACATCCATTTATATTTATAGCTTTCCTGAGATATTTTTACCTTTCATTGGACCAGTACCTATGTGACTTCAATGATCATGGGAGATCATATTGTACTCCATTGTATACAGATATATTCATATTGATTTTGAAACTAGTTTTACTGGGCCTAGTTTGTGACTATCATATACTTTGGCATGTAGCCACCTTTGCATTTCCTACTCAATTCCATGAACAATTGTTTGGTATATTTTCACATGGATCTGCAATGTAATTCAAATTGGCAGACATGTGCACAAAGTCAATGTAGGTCATAATGAGCAACTAGTTCTTCCAGTTGGGTCCTCGTTACTCCACTTCTGGGTATTATAATGTATTTTAGCCATCGCAGATACTCCTATGACCTCACACATTAGGGGGAATATGTTATAGAAATATTTTCCTCACCCTATGAAAACTTGCACAAAGGGCCTTTTCCCATTTCCTAATCAGATTTGAAGTCCCTTTTTGCAAATCCAAAAACTAAAAACATTATTTTTCCACATATACGTGCCCTGTCTATTATACATCATGTGTATACACAGGTTGCACCACTACAACCCACGTACATCAGGTTTTGTGCCTAAAATTAAAAAATGGTGTCATTTTTCCATGTCACATCATGAAATCCATGATCCTTGACCTTTCGTATAATAGAAACATTCTGACTCCACCCTTCAGTTCCACTTAAAGGCTATAAATGGGACAAATCCGAGCTATGGAAAAGAGGAGAAGAATTCAACTTTGAGAGAAAAGTTACTCTAGATAAATTATTCACTTCATATTGAGTCTACATCCCTTCGTCCTTTTATGTCTGAACACATTGTTCATCCCCCAATCTCTTCCCTACTTGATTGATAACCTCATTTTGTCTCTTATATGAGCTTGCCCTTGGTGGAGGCCCAATTGGAAGGGAATTAGCTTCTCGGTTCCGAACCGTGCCGAGACAGAAGTTTGTAATTCATTCACTTCTGTTGATTACATTTTAATAGAAATACTATTTTCTCGTCCAATTAATATCTTGAAAATATTTGAATTGTTATTCCATGGGAATATTTGTTATGAATGTTGATGGATTATGCTATTGAATGTGCTAAAATTATATATTATCACCATATGATTATGTTTCTAGGTTGTTGAGGACAAGTTGTAGGTGTATTGTTTTGATTCAAGTGCTAAACGGTGGAATTTATCGAACATCTAGACGAGGTAGGAATTTTATCTTTTCTTGCTATCATATATGTTTATATAATATACATGAGATTAGAGTTGATTTTTGCAGTCATTTCCGTATATTGTGTTTTACCCCTAGAGATACAGAGATTTTCATTGTAACACTCCATGATAATGTTTTCAAAAACAACCTTACCATGACATCATCATACTCAACATGGTGAAAATCACAAACATCAAGAAATAGGTGCAAATGCCTCTTTGCATCGATTGCTCCATCTCTAGAAAATTCCTTTAGGGTGCCCTTAGGGAGAATAGGGAGATCATGTTGCTCACCTATAATATTTAGAGGGGAATCTCTTACCCTCCTTCGATTTTCAAATCTCGGGTTTCCTTGATTTCTTGCAGCATCTCTTCCACCTCCTTGTCTCTCCTCATCATGCTTGTTTTGGGGTTGTTCATTTCTTTCTACCATGTCCAGAGAGATTCTAGGGATATATTTTCACTTCTAAGATTAAAGAGTTGATTTATTTTACTTCTAGTAATGGGTCCCTTTTGTTCATCCAACTTCAATCCTGACCTCATTCTTGTGCTTCTCTAGCTAACCTTTGATTTATTCAATCTTGTCATTCCTCTCTCCTCTATCTTCCGAGGATTTATCTTTCTTCTTCTTGGACTAAAATTTTCCAAGACCTTTCTAACCCTTCTCGGGTCTTGGCTATTGTTATTACCAGATTTTATAACCATTGTAAGATTCTTTGTTGATTGTTCAATGCAATTTCTAAATGAGGTTGATCATCTTGGGGAAGGTCATATATTTTTCAGAAATGCTAGACCAGGTTCCAAATATCAGTTTCATCCCCAATATGGTCACCCAAAATTTTGACGCTTGAATCTGTTAGGACCGAAATGACAACCTCATGAGGATGTAAATCCCCCTGCATTTTTATAGAGGTGGTACTCCTCTTTAGATTTTCTTGGGACTTTGGGTCTCAAAAATATGGGACTTGACAGAATTATGTTATGGTAATCAAATAAACATAAATATTGCGAGCAAATAAAAGGAAACTATTTTTTGTTTTCTTTTTAAATAAAGTTCCCGAGAAAGGACCAGGAATCACACACTCCACACATTTAAAGAAAATAAGAAAAATTTCCTCACATCCATCATAGCTTAAGATAAAGATTTATGGTCACATAAAATAAAAAATAACATGATCTAAATGCATAAGATAACTTTAACAGAGTGGACACATGGGAAGCTCAAATAAATATAATGATAGATCAACCTCAAATACCTTATATTCTAAAAATAGAGTTACAAAGAACAGTTGAGATTGTTCCCAAAATAGTTCTCTTGAAATTTCTAAAAAATATATAGTCTGTTACATATTCTTTGAAATTGCAAATGTGTTTGTCTTAAAGACTGGGGATTGGGGCTCCTGCGGACCATAAAGCAAATAAATAAAAGAAATAATATTTTAGAAGGAAGACAATGGGTGGAAGAAGAACAACAAGACCTGTAAAGAAGAAAAGAGGAGTTATCAGTCTTCGGTTAAACCTTTATAGTGAAAGAGGTGGAATAAATGGATGAAGCACTTGATAAAGAAAAAGAAACATGTTATCAACATAAACTTACTATGATGGTATCTCGTGTTTTCAATTTCTTGCTGATGTCCTTTTATCATTTTCATCAACGGTTACAGGAACCATCTCAATTTCTTCTTTCCCTTCATTGGTCAGTTTATCGATATCTTTCTTGAACCATTCTTTGATATAAATTTTCAAAGGTGCCACATTAATTTCATGTTGGATTTTGATTTTGAACAACTCGCCCTCCAAGCCTATTAGATCAAGGTAAATTCCATGTAATGCTTCTTCAATATCCTAATTTTTTACGAAGTAATCCACTAGCCAATTATCCATGGCATCCTCATCATATTCAATTATACCATAGAAATTTTCAATTGGAAATCCTTTAAAACTATCAACTTGATCAAGGTAAAAGAATCAACTTGTGATCTTGCACTTCATTAGCGCTTCCGACTAGGTCCACCTTCATGAGATTTTTGAATAGTTCTTACCTCCCTGATATGGCTTGGATACACACTTGAACAATGTTATTCAAGGTATTTATCAATTCTTTCCAACATGCATTCAACTGCTTGATCCGACTTGGAAAGGGAAGGTCCTCCTCTCTTCTCCTTAGCTCTAAAATGTTGGAAACTTTAACACCAAAGGGTACCATGGAATAAAGGTAAAACCCTTGTTCATTGTTCACGTCGCCTGCAAATACTCATGGAAGGCATGTGCCCTCAATCCAAAAGAAATCATGTTCTTTGAAATTTCCCAAGATTCTGTGATCATTTCCATTATTTTCTTGGTATTATTCTCCACATAGCTCCTGGATGATGTAAGTAAGCTTCAGGATCCTTTTGATTTTCTCTTGGCTTATCAATGTTAGGAAAACATTTCTCAATGTCAGCCTCGAGCTCCATATATTTGAGGGAGAATCTATTGATTCCACTTTCGACATGATTATCTTCTTCCTCTCATACAATATTCTTCCTCGTCTTCCTCAGAGGAAGTTTATGCGATCTTTCAAATTTTTCCTAGAGGGGGGTTCTTGTATCCTCCTCTGCCTGAGATATTGTTGATCACTTTTCTATATGGGTGGGTCTTTGGAGAACTACTCCAAGATGTTGTAGTCTTAGGAGTAATAGTTGGGCACTGGGCAAACTTCTCGTTGGGACCCTTTCATTTATGTTTGTAAAATTCATTCGTATTGAATATCATCTCTAAGTCGCCAACAGTGTGAGTAGGAGGTTCCAAGTTATTAATTTCTTCTTCTCCTAGAAAAGTGTGGATAAATTAATTGCTAAAACCCATTGTTAACATATGTTCCAAAAACATTTTGTTAGGCTTAAACCCTTTTTTCCTTTCAGCACACTTGAGATTTAGGTTGTGGAAGGGGTTTGCAAATTCATCTATTTTGTTCATATTTTTTAATACAAAGTCCCCAATGTTCCAAGGAAACAATATGAATTGATTTTTTCGTTTCTCATGAAAAAAGTGTAGACAGAAATTATATTGCCTTGCAACCTCTGTAATAAACATTTTGTCAGATACATGGCATGGAAGAAAGGAGGTATTTTTCTTAGAACCAAAAATCCTGATAACATTGTAATTTTCCATTTGCTCGAAGGTCCCCTTTTTATCCAGGAATTTACTTTCCTGGGTGGATATTTGTCGGGTATCTTTCCCAAAAAACAATCCTTTAAAAAAAGAGACAAAGTCGTTGAAAATTTCATAAAAATGAAGGGAATCTTTGTGTCTTCACAACGCTTGGTACCAAAAGGTCACTAGGTCAAATTGACAATTCACCTTCTTCCAGATAGAAAATTTATGAAATTGACAGCGATATGCCATTGTGAATACCAAATAAGAGGCCATAAACAATTTCTTATCCTTTTTGTATTGTGACAATTCCGAAGATATTTCAATGGAAATTAGTTTCACCCATTCGAAAATGGATTGCACCTTGACAGTGAAATATAAGATATAAATAATCATACAAGAAATATTGGTGGTATTTTCTTGGTCGGTCAATCTGGTGAATAACCAAGCAATTTCCTGAAAGAGGTTTTTAAAAGAGTTGACCTACAACCTGGTAATATCTTCAGGGATGGTCATGGGGTTCTCCAAGAATTCAAGCAAGAGGTCCAGGCCATTGTCATGTTTTTTCAAGAGGTCCTCATAATCTTCACCTTTGAAGGTGAGTGTTGGATTTGGGGGTTTTAGCATTTTATGGAACACTTGAGGTGAAAGAGAGATATGAGAATGGTCTTGAAGTTGAATAATTCACTGACTTGGTATATATTTCTCAGTGCACCAGGAAACCAGTTCCTTGCAGTCAAAAACTTCAGGAACACATCTCGCATGACCAATTATGTATGTCCAAATTACTTCCTTCTAAGCAGAAGGGGATGAATAGTAAGAATATGCTCTAGACCATTGAAAGTTCTGGTCCTCACGTCCAAAAATGTTCAAAGTATCTCTGAAGAACTATTTTCAAGATATTGCTCCCATACGTTGAGGAGAGAGTTCTTTTAATCCAGATAATATTTGAAAAGAGTGCTTGAGAGATATAATATAATCTTCCACAAATCGTTCTTTAATGTGGTTTAATAAGAAATCTCCTCTTTCCCTTCGGTTATTAATGATTATCTTTATAGAACCTTCATTATCAGTTGTTAACATTAAACCACACTAAATACATATTGGTAAAAGTGTGAAGGTGGCAGGGACAGACGAGAGAAATAAGAATTTGGGATTTTTGTGAACCCTCCAACCCTCCAACCCGCGATCCTGCGGTTGTGAAATGTTGAAAATTGACTAAGTGTTGTAATGCGGTTGGTCAAAATCAATATAGAAGAGATGAGATAATTAGGAGCTCAAGTATTTCAATGGTCAACATGTAGATCGTGGATCATTTGGGTCCAAAATTTATATCACGAAACATGGGATATGAAAGCTTGAACCTGCCAACCCAGGAACCCATGAATGAATAAACAGTTAAGTATAGCATGATATGGTGGTCGGTCAAACTCATGATATGGGGAATAGGAAGTGAGAACCCATGAGTATTTATGTTGGATATTACTTTATATACTATGATCTTACTTTAATATCATAAGTTGACCCAGGTTCATATTTAAACAAGATTCCAACAAAATACCTCTAAAACTACCGGCCCCCCTAGTAAACCAGAAGGAAACACAATACATAGGGTGTACTTCATAGTCTGTAAGACCTGTGCATATCAAAATATATATGTATATAAATACATAACTTCTTTCTAATTTACTTCTTTAATTTTTGTTCCATAATAGTAATGTTCAACAGTATAATAACGAACAAAAGCATAATGAGCATAATGAACAACATAATAATGAACAACAACATAATGAGCATGAGGTATTTACCTCAAACTGATGTTGAACCTGAAGCTAATAAAACTTGCCCAAATTGAGTAACCTCCCAGCCAACTAGGAACAACTTCTCCGACTCCCTAGCCCCAGGATTCCTTACGGTTTCCTGGCCCCCGAGCCCAAAATTCCCAGCAACACATGCCCCTGTGAGAGTCCTCAAGCAAACTGTAAGAAAAACTGATGCAGCCCAAATTGTTTCCTCCCTTTTCCTTCCCCTTCTCCAAATTTCTCACCTCCTCATAAAGAAAAAATATCAATCAACCAAAAAGAGATTCCCTTCCCAAGTCCTCTCTTCCCCCTTAACTTCCTTCTCCCCATCCTTTGTCCAACTGCCTTCCCCTCACTAATCCCTCAACTACCTTCTCCCTCCCATAAATTGGTTCAACTACCAATAATAATTATATTATAATAAAGTCTTCATAAAATCTATTTTAATAATTCATTAAACTAATATTTATTAAACTAAAATTTATTATTCATGATAATTAAAAAATTAATTAGGGTTGTTACATACGCCCACCCTTCAATAAACTTCGTCTCGAAGTTAGAGTAATTTACAATACAAAGGAAATGACTCGTGGTTCATACATTCATATTCAATAAACAACATTATCAGTAAGCAAGCAAAGAAAACTTATGCATACTAGTGTACATGTGCAAGAAATTTATGTGTAGCTAGCACATACAAGTCTCGCGCGTGTACTAATGAAAATAATTATCACACCTATAGTAATTCTTGTATGCGTCCAATCCAATCAACAAGACTATTCATTTTATAAAATATAATAAAGCAATTAAAATGTTTGCAAGATTCCTTAATTACAATAATTTAGCTCAACAACGTTCATTTAGACAATTGTAGTTAAGTTAAGTAATTATGAATATACATATATACATATTTTCTTTTCAAAAGGGAAAATAGTGAATTCCACTATAAGGCAAATTCCCATACACTCTCAACTATTTCTATCCATCCTTCCTCCCTAACTTACTTCTGTCTTCCATCCCTATCCTTCCTCTACTGGACTATCTTGGAGAATAAACTATATTGACCTAACTCCAAATAGAACCCGTAAGTGGAAGTGTCACTTTCTTCACCAAGATTCCCCAACGGGCAACTGACAATCATCATCACATGTCTAGGGGAGCGTGAGCTAACACCATCCTCCCATGACTCCAGCTTTCAGAGGATACATGGTGGGAAATGCCTCCACCCCTCCTAATAGGACTAGGGTCCACACCCTACCATGGAATATACAGTGGCACTGTGTTGCTAGAAATTTTGTCATCGTATATTCCTTTTTAGGCAGTCTCACCACCTGAAAAACTTGCACTGGTCCATATATCATAGAAATGCATTCGAACCAACATAAGTTCACATATAAATATTCATACCATATGGTTTCTCGGTCAATGTTCATGACATCAACTTTTATTATCATTATTCTTTGGCTATTTCATAGCCCATTGACCTGCAGATTAGTGTATAACAAAAACTCATACATATCTATGCATTGTCATCATGTAATTGCATTCAACCATAATCTCAATTCGGTATCCATGTACCAACAACTTTAAATTTCAAAATTTTCAAGTTATAAATATATCGCATAATATCCCCATAATTCAAATAACATTAAGCATTCATAGGGTTGACATTCACATAATAGATTGAATAATATTCATCATCATTCAAATAATGTTAAACATTCATAGAATTGGCATTCACATAATGGATTTCATAATATCCATCATCATTCAAATAATGTTAAACATTCATATAATGGGCATTCACATAATAGATTGCATAATATCCATCATCATTTAAATAATGTTAAACATTCATAGAATTGACATTCACATAGGTTCCTCCGTCTTAAAAGTTCAAGTGTATCATTAATAGTTTCACAGTGAATGGAAAATAAAGTTGATTAGGCCTCAGGTAATCCTAGTTGTCTAAGTCAAAAGGTGGCATTACATACACCCAACCTTCGAGAAACATATTCTTAAGGTGGTCAAAAAAGTGAGGGATGATCTCGTCGTAATGTCTTGACATCCTCCCAAGTAGCAGATCCTAGACTATACTTGTCCCACTGGGCCTTAACTTGGTCTACCAGATGGTTCATGAGCTGTCGGACTCATGGTCCAATATGTGTAATGGTTCTACTATGAGGATTCTCACGTCTGATACCTACAATTCCTTCTAATTTATTTTATGAGATTCGTCAACAACATAATGACGTAGAACAGATACGTGAAAAACATTATGATTTTTATGCAAGTGGGGTGGTAGTACGAGACGATAGGCAATAGGTCCAATTCTCTCTTGGATTTTAAACGGTCCTATAAATCGAGGAGAAAACTTTGTCCCCTTCCTGAACCGAATGGTACTCTTATTAGGCCTTATACGAATGAAAACTTGATCTCCCACTTTATAACTTTGGTCAGTCCTATGTGCATCAGCATAACATTTTTATCTATCATGTTCTTCCTTTAGTCTCTGCCTAATCTAAACCACCTGTTCCTCCATATATTGAATCAATTATGGCCCAACTATCACTCAGTCCTCTAACGTTTCCCAACTCAACGGTGTTCTGCATGGCCTTACATACAGAGCTTCGTAGGGTGGCATTCCAATGGAGCTATGAAAATTGTTACTGTAGGCGAACTCTACCAAAGGTAGGTACTTCTCCCAATGGGTTTGATTATCCATAACATACATCCTAAGCATGTCTTCCATGACTTGATTTACTCTCTCAATTTTCCCATCTGTTTCAGGATGATAAGTTGTGCTTAAGTTCAACTGCATACCCAACGCTCATTGCAAACTTGTCCAAAACCTAGAAGTGAATCTAGAGTCCCTATCTGAAATGATATTCTTGGGTATCTCGTGCAAACAAATGACCTCACTTAAAAACATGCGTTCCACATCATTGACATCATAGGTGTCTCTAACTAGAATAAAATGAGCACTCTTGGTTAACTTATCAACTATCACAAGAATGGCATTGTGTCTATGCAACGTGAGTGGTAACCCCACAACAAAATCCATAGAAATGACTTCCCACTTGGGCATAGGCACTTCATGCGGTTGTAGGAGACCTGTTAGGTGGTGGTGGTCATCTTTCACTTGTTGACACTCTAGGCACTTGGCGATGAAATGGACTACATCGCGCTTCATGCCTACCCAGAAGAAAATATTCTTCATGTCTGCGTACATTTTCTTCACACCTAGATCCGCACAATAAAGTGCTCTATGGGCTTCCTTTAGTATCATGCTTCGAATATCCCCACTTTCGGGGATGTACATCCTTCCTTGATATCTTAATAGTCCATTTGCTTCCAAGATATATCCTTCATACTTTGGATCTAATTACCTCCCACTCTAGAGGGTTGAAGTAACCTTTAAATACCAACTATCTCCAAGGAGTTGCCCCAACACCTGCTCCCTAAGATTGAATTTTAAGGGTACCAAGAATAAGATACATGGTCTCCTACTCAAGGCATCTACGACCACATTCTCCTTTCCCTTGATGTACAAAATTCCAAAATTGTACTCACTCATAAACTCACTCCATCTCCTTTACCTGGCATTGAGATTCCTTTGAGTGAAGAGATGTTTTAAAATTTCATGATCTGTTTTGAGCTCAAAGTTTCACCCCACTAGATAATGCCTCCAAAGTTTTAGATATAGCATTACATCTTCCAACTCCAAATCATGATTAGCGTAAATATCCTCATGTTTCTTCAACTTCCGTGACGCATATGCTATCACTCCTCCATCTTGCATTATCATGGCCCCCAACCCTTGCTTCGAGGTATCTGTGCAGACTGTGAAGTCCTTTTCCATATAAGACACGCATAGAATTGGTTCACTATTTAGTAACCTCTTAATCTCGATGAATGCACTATCGCATTCTTGTTGGAAGATTGGTTGTTGTCATTGATGTCAATCCTAGTCATTGGTTTTGGACCGCAAGATTCATGAAGGTATTTGGACATGAAGGACAATGCACATGTAGATAAAACACCCATGGATGGATAATATACATCATGTTATTTATATTTGAATGTGGCACATCACGTGGATCCTCATGGTTGAGGAGAAATGAATTTTTGAAGATGACAAAGTGAATTGAAGAAGGAAGTACATGTAGGCCCTAAAGATAATTAAAGAAAAGAATTGAAAAATAAGAAAGTGTCAGGTCGGCCCTAATGTTAAAAGGAAGTGACATAAATGGTATAAATAAATATTATTATACATTCACTTGATACACAAGTCAAATTTCATAAGAAATCAGAAGTAAAGAAGGCCGGATTTCAAGGGAGGATGAAGTCTTTTGGTGATGTGTTCTAAGGTATGTTATTTTCAGGTCATCTTACCATTTTCTCTGTAACTTTTTTTCCAGAACGATTCATATGGTGAAATTGCTATGGTATTGAGAAAGCATATCAAGGTACCTTCGATAAAATTTTCAGGTCTTGATTCGCTATAATTATGGAGATACACTCTGTGGAAGATAGGGTTTTTGACCAGTCTTGAAGCTAGTCAATAAACAGGTGTTCCAGGTAAAACAGTCATAAATTTTTCATAGAGAATACAAATTCAATGCGAAAAATTTCATTGGAAATATTACAGACTTTAGTTTATTGTGTGTGAGTTTCAGAATCGTATGTTAAATATTGAGTGCGGGGCATTCTATACAAGTTCGCTCTCCTGAATAAACCAGAATTGGATAAAGTTTACCATTGTTTCTATAACTTCTTTTTGGGGGGGATTCAAGGAGTGAAACTTGGAGAAGTTTCAGAGAATACATTGATTAATATTATCTATAGGATCATATTATTCCAAGAATTGAATAATTACAGATATTGAAGGAGTCTGAGGAAGCATTATCAGGTTCTATGTGATGGTTGGCTAATGGTCATGATTTAATGTAAATTTTTATTATCTCTCATATATTCTTGGGTGGAAGGAAGGGGCAAGGATGGAGAGTTCAAATATCTCTTGATATTGGAGGATTGTATCTTCCTCTTGGATTTTTATCCCTCCATTTACATTTGGAAGTTGTAGCTACCTTTGGAATTCATTACTTCCCTTGAACAATAACTATTGATTATTTCTCATATATTGTGCATGCTATAGTGTGGTGTATTGGTGTAACTCTTATACTATTGTTCATTTCTCATTGGATATAATTGAATGGTTTAAATATAAGTTAAAAAGGATTGAAAATTGTACTTTATACTGATTCACCCCCCTCTCAGTATCAATAATTGGTATCAGAGTAGGTTGCCTTCAGAACAGTTTAACCACTAGAAGGAAAATCCCGAGCAGAGATGGATGACCATGAGCACATTTCAAATGGGATTCAAATATTTGATGGAAGAAATTATGCATACTAGAGTGATAGAGTGAAAACTTACCTAACGGATTTGGTAGTAGACATTTGGTACTCAGTTGTAAATGCGTATGTAATCCCAAATAATGCTCCAACCGATCCAAATGAGAAGAAGCTTATGAGTTGTAATTCAAAATCCAGACATGTTATTCTAGCAGCATTGGCAGTAACCATTTCTATCAAAGTGATGGGCTGCAACACTACTAAAGAGGTATGGAACAAACTCATGAGTATCTATGAAGGTGATCCAAAAGTTAAGCAGGTCAAGATTCAACGACATAGAGCAGAATTTGAAAATTTGAAGATGAATGAAAAGGAAGATATTGCAACCTATTTTCTTAGAGTTGATGAAGTTGTTAATGCTATCAGAGGATTAGGTGA
>SNQJ01S0027264.1:40726-55121 GCA_010110895.2 Picea sitchensis | reverse complement strand
AGATAATTACCATGGGACGATATTCATTCGATCCACCATCAATGCGCCCATATTTCCTACAATTTTGTGTAGTTGTTGCTATTAAAATTCTTACGGGATGTCTGAGGCAACATTTTTTACAAGGGCAATAACATCTACCATCACCCTTTTCACCCGCTTTACTTTATTCCCCACCTCTAACAACATTCTATGACATTCTTCCGCACAAAAATACCCTTTTAGAACCGTCGTTGTTATAGCAATATTGTCGCAAAATATTTAAATCGTCAAATATTTATAGTCCAATTTTAGGTCACTATCATCGCAATTGCGATGACCGTGACCTAAAAATATTTCTTTTTTTTACCTATTTATTTGTCATTTTTAACGACCAATTTTAACGTTAGGCCAGTTGTCTCTCTTGCGATGAACATTAGGTATATTAATTTAAACAAACTAGGTGTGTTGCTCTTGCGACGAATACAAATTACATGCGTCAAGATAGCGACAAATATGGGGTGGATTTAGAAAAACTGAACTTTTTTTCTTGCATGTTGTGACGAAAGAGTACTTTCGTCGCAAGTGGTTGTCGCAAATTTTTCAATATTTAGTAGTGAATTTATTCACACACTGGAAGGGATTCTAGCAAATTAGTATATAGACAAGGAACTGTGCAGAGGCACTGTAGACTAGACAGTGCCACAACCGAAGTTTATAGTCACTTTCTCATTTGAACATGATAACCCCAACATAGATTCAACACTCAAACAAATCAGAGGGGTGATATTCATTCAAGAACCAAAATTTGAACTTATGACAGAATATCAATAGTAGAACATATAGACAATGAAAGAAATATTGTCATTCTACCATGTGGAGGAAGAAGCACCAGATGAAGAGGACATGTACAACATTTAGATAACAAAAGTTGAAGGTGAAATAGGGGTGGAAGGTTCACCTCTGAAATCAGAAGTATTTTTCACGTTGATCAAGGTGAAGAAAGCCAACATTGGGACAACTGAGAATCCCAATATGGCCAACATTGGAGACTACTAGGATGAGCAAACAGTAGAAATCATAACAGAGTTACTACACGAGTACAGTGACTTGTTCCCAACAACCTTTACAGAGATGAAAGGCATAGTAGGAAAGTTAGGAGAGATGAGGATACCTCTCAAATTTAAGTCTAGATCAGTTAGACAATGACCATATAGACTGAACCCAATATATAATTAGAAAGTAAAAGTAGAAATTGATAGGATGTTGGAGGCTGGAATCATAGAACCAGTAGAGGAATCTGAATGAGTAAGCCATATGGTAGTTCAGGAGAAGAAGCAGGGAGAGATAAGGATATGTGTCGACCTGAGGAAGCTGAATGATGCTTGCCTACATGACCCTTTCCCTAACCCTTTCACAGATGAGGTATTAGAGAATGTAGGAGGCCAGGAAGCATACTCATTCACAGATGGATTCTCAGGCTATCATCAGATCAAGATAGCCCCAGAAGATAGGTACAAGACCACTTTTTCCACATAATGGGGTTCCTACCAGCACACAATCATTCCTTTTGGACTGAACAATGAACCAATGATATTCTAAAGAGTAGTCATAGCCACGTTCAAAGAATTCATCCACTAGTTTTTAGAGTTATATCTAGATGATTGGACAGTCTACAGTTTGTTGAAAGACCATGTAGAGGTATTAAGGATAATGTTGGAAAGATGCAGGCAGTGTCAGATATCATTAAATATCAAAAAGTGCATCTTTGGGACACCTTTTGGGATACTATTGTGCCATATAGTGTGCAAACAAGGATTTCTAGTAGATCCTGCCAAGATTGCAGTGATTGTTAATCTACCACCACCGAGATCAGTACGTCAATTGAGAGAAACATTGGGACACACAAGATAATACAAGAAATTCATAAAAGTGTATGCACAAATCAATGCGTTGATGGAGATTTTTTTGAGGAAATATAGTAAATTTCAATGGAATGAGGACTGTCAGCAAGGATTGGACACTCTAAAAGAAAAAATGGTGCAAACACCAATACTAGTATTCCCAGATTGGGAAAATACATTCCATGTGCATGTAGATGCATCAACAATAACACTTGGAGCTATTATGGCACAACCAGGAGCAAGAGAGCTAGACCATCCCATAGTATTTGCAAGTAGAAAATTGTTAGAGTCAAAGTAGAACTATAGTACTAAATAAAGGGAAGGCTTAGAAATGGTATATGCACTACAAAAGTTTAGACACTACCTCCTTGGTAAGCACTTTAAAATGTTCACAGACCATTCTTCCCTCAAATACCTAGTCAATAAGATAGTGTTGGGGGGATAATTTGTAGATGGTTACTATTGTTTGAATTTGAAGTGATAGTCAAACCATGGACATTGAATGTAGGGTTGGATCACCTGTCAAGGATTTCCAATGGAGAAGAACCTAGGAATTTAGAGGACAACTTCCATGATGCACATTTATTTGTAGTCCAAGTAGTTGATGAATATTTTACGGAAATCATTCAATACTTGAGTACAGGTAGAGTGCCACAAGAGTTCAACATTGCAGAGAAGAAAAATATGGTAGTTAGAGCTGCAGACTATCAATTGATTGCAAGACACTTATACAAGATGGGTGTAGACAACATCTTGAGAAGATGTGTATTAGCACATGAAAGACCTAGAATTTTAGCAGAGGCCCATGAGGGAATAGCTGGAGAAAATTATGCAGAAAAAGATACCACGTAGAAGGTATTGCATGCTAGACTATGGTGGTCGACCATTCATAGAAATGAAAAGGATTACTGCTAGAAATGTGATGTATGTCAGAGAATTGGAAAACCTAATAGATGAGATGAGATGCCCCTGAGACCACTAGTAACCTTGCAAGTATTCAAAAAATGGGAAATAGATTTTGTGGGACCAATTAATCCACCAGAATATCAGGAGCAAGGTATATCATTACTACGAAAGAGTATTTAATGAGATGGGCAGAGGTAGCACTAGTAAAAATTGCAGTGAAAAGACAACAACACACTTCCTGTTTGAGCAAGTGATCACTAAATTTGGATGCCCAAGGATTTTGATGAGTGACCAAGGAACTCACTTCATTAATAATACTATCAAGGCCATGATCAAGGAGTTTGAAGTCTCTCATCAAAAGAATAGACCATATGACCCTCAAGCCAATGGAATAGTGGAAGCCTTTAATAAGATTCTAGAGAGTGCACTGAAAAAGATCTGCAATGTCAACAGTGACGATTAGGACTTGAAGATACCAGTAGTATTATGGGTATACAAGACTACTTGAAAAAATTTGACAGGGAAGACACCATTCAGATTGGTGTATGGACAAGAAGAAGTGGTGCCATTATAATTTTTGGTACCTAGTCTGCACATAGAAACAATCACTAACATGACATAATGAGGCGCAGTACAAGAAAGGCTAAGTTAGCTGATGGTGATGGAAGAAGATAGGATTCTAGTAGGATTTCACCAAGAATTATAGAAATAAAGGGAAAAATCTTGGCATGAAAGACATATAAAATGGAAGAGTTTCACGGAAGGAGACCTAGTCTTGGTATATGACAGTAAATTTCTTCGGCACCCAAGAAAATTCAGAATGTATTGGTTGGGACCATACGAAGTGAATACTGTCACATATGGGGGAGCTGCATAATTGAAATACTTAGGAGGTACAAAAATCAGAGGAATGGTCAATGGGAGTCAAATGAAGCTATATAGGGACAATCGATCTCCTAGTACTTAGGAAGTTACCGCGCAATAAAGAGTTACGTAAAAAAAAAAGGGCCATAAAAAGGTAAAAAGAATAAAAATAAAAATAATTCAGTGCACATGGAGGGTCTCGACAGAATAGGAATGGGTAGATGGGATGGGGTGCTACAAGAAAACCAAGGTTTGAAAAACAAGACGTGTAGAAGAATGGTTAACGAGTAAAAAGGTATAGGGCGCAGGAAACATAATGAAAAGGGGAAAAAGTGACAAGCATTAGTGCGACACAACTTTCATCCCCGACACTCTATAAAGCCAAAAAGAGGGGTGAAAACCAACCCATTGTGATTTTTGATAAGGATAAAAACTCTGAGCTGAGTGGAAGAATGATAGAGTGTGGAATTTTTCTACCACTTGACGAATTGAGAGATTTTTGTTTGAATTTAACCATCATGTCACCACCACGGGTTGGATCACCAAGAAGAACTAGATGAAGAACCCGGTGTACTACACGGGCACCACAAGGTGGAACCAGTGATATGATGACAATGGTGGATGTGGAAAAAATCCACACACCGTAATACGAGAAAACCACATTATATGTGGAGGAGGAGCAAGAATCTACACAGGAGCTCGAGTAGTTGGTAGAGGATGTCGAGTAGACGGAATCTGACGCGTTTAGGGGAAAAGGGCCACAGGAAGAAGAACTAGCCATGGAATCCACGCAACAGGGCCTGGAGTCAGAACCAGAGCATGAACCAGATAAAGAGGGGAGAGTACCATCCCCATAAGGGAAAAATAAGCTGAGAGCCAAAACCAGTACGTAGAGCATGCAACCCACTCAGACAGAGATAAGTATAGTCATGCTGAAAATTCCCAATGAAGTAAAAACTTAGGATAACATGGTAGGAGGAGTCAATGACCTTAAATACTCTGACCATGATGTCTCAGATGCCACAAAGTTCCCATATTTGGAAGCGTAGAGATACCTAGAGAGCAGGGGGGAAGGCCCATTGATGCAGGTTCATCGCTCCACCTCATCATGTGCCAACTAATCAACATGAGTGGTGTGCATTCAAGGAAGGAGAGGTGCCACCCTCTCATTCTGCCTCGAGAATCTAAGGTGATTAAGGCAATTAATGATGACAAGCCGGAAGAGTCGAGATATTCCTTCACACAAGCTGGAGATAAGGTCACCATTAATAGGCTGATGGTAGGAGAGTGTGTTGAGTTAAGTCTATTTCTCTAGGCTAAGTGCAAGGAGTGTGTGACAGATAGTGGAAAATTTGTAAGCCGACGCAAGGAGTGTGTTTTTTAACTTAGTGGAGTCAGAAGGGAAGATTCCAGGAGGACACACCAGGGTAATTCACAAACTTGGGGAGAAATTTCAAGGTGGATAAGTACCTTGGGAAGAAATATTGTGTGGGAGGAAGCACAGTTCAGAGTTACTCAACACTCTAAAACACTCTTCTAGGAGGGCATTGTGCTAGTGTGAACGTGCAAAAAAACAACACGGTCGAAAGTGTTGGAGAATACCAAGATCATTGAACATTCTAGTGAAGGAAGGCTTTGCAAGAAGTGCACTGACAAAGGAAAGGAGACTCCTTAAACCTTTCCATAAGGCTAAGGGAGAAGCCTTCGAGAAGGTTAGGCAAGCACAAGCAGTGCGCCCAGGAACTGTAAGTCCATCTTAGAAAGCTCACTAGGAAGAGAAAGAATTTTCTAGGACGACACGAAGAAGTTCACAAAGGAACGTGAACTTGGAAAGTTTTCAAGCCGAGCAAGGCCGCAGAAAGAAGTCTGTGCAGAACTCTGCAAGGGGTGCAGAAGGAGGTTCAATAAAAACCTAAGTCTCATTAAAAAGGTGAATTTGTACTATGTGTGCAAAGAGTTGGACTTGCCTAAGTCCCGAAGACAGAGAAATCATCCATCATCGAGGAGGAGACAGGTGGCAGGAGATAGAGATATTCGAGAGCAAGAACTTTGGAAGGTTTGTCGAGAGAAACAAGGATCTTCGTGAAGTCGCGAGGAGCAATTTAAATTGAGGCTGTTTGATATGGAGAGGAACATGGCAAAGAGTCGCATATCTCGGAGGAGGAACCCTTCAGAGAAAAGTCGAGAAGAAGTCCCGAAGAGTCGAGAGCCGGAGGAATTTTATCCATCCATTGAGGAGGACACCTAGAGCTGGATCGACACATCATTGGTTCGCAGGTCAGAGAGAAGAGAGGATTTGTGAAGTCCAAACTCATGAAGTTGATCACAACTATTGATCGTGAGGGGAACGAGGCCAGTAGATATGGTCCTAAAGAATTCACTGATTCAAAAATCGGAGAAAGGAGAGAAGGTATATCGCTAACATTCTCAAGCACGGGGTCATGAAGGAAGCTGGACCATAGTCATATTCTATGGTCATGTCAAGGAAGAAGTCTAGCACATGGAGCTAGTAGCGAGGTGTTAAGAATTGAAGGGTGCTAAGAAGAGGATCTGTGGGTGCCACAAAACCGGCGTCGAGAGAACAGGGGACCTGTTTCAAGTTAAATCGGTTCCACAAGGAGCCAGATGAACCAGTTGGTTTGGTGACTTGAACGATCCTAGACTGGGAGGTCACGTCAACCCCCGAAGGAGTCAGAAGGAAGGGGGGGAAGGTTGGCACCAAAGTGGTATCAGAGCCTAATTGTTTCTTGCGGATCACAGGCAAAGGTGAGAAGGTGAAAGGGGAAGTCTGATACCAGAGATGGTATCAGAGCTTGATTTCTCTCAAGTAGAGAGAAGGAGATAAAGGAGTGATGAAGAAATGATTTCTATAGACCAGGAAGACAGAATGTGATTCTCTGTTGAAACCATTGTAGGGTGTGCAGCAGATGGTAAACAACTAGGTGGGCTATAACTAAAGCGTGATGACCATCAGAGGTTGTAACTAAGGTCAAGGAGAAGTCCATTCACAAAGGAGAAAAGAAGAGATGGATAAGGACCTCAATGAGATAAAATCCTAGATGGAGGAGATATAATTCAAGATGCATCATGAGGAAAAGGTGCACTGGAGGTACGAGTGGCCTTTGAAGAGAACAATTAAGTGGTCTGTTAAGAATTTGTTGACCCGAAGGTAGAAACAGATGTTAAAAAGGTGGTTGAGTTAGGTTGAGTCCCTTAGTCATAAGGGAAAGAGATTTGGCAAGAGTCTCGTAGATTTCAAGGTGGTAAATGAGAAAGGATCAATGGATCTCATAAAATTCCAAGTGGGAGGAGGAGACATCCCAGATTTCCAGATGGGCAAGGGAGAAGAGGTGAGTTCAACTGAGATTTCACATCAGGGGATGTTGACAGATGAAGAGGAGGCAGAAGAAATACCTCACTCGGTAGGAGATTCATGTGGAACTACAAGCCATGAGAATGAAGATGATGAAACGTTAGAAACTTTCATTATAGCAAAGGAGAAGGATCAAAGGAGTGTTCTAATCATTGGAGGGGTTGAGATATTCCTACCAAGCAGCTAAGAAAAATCTAGCACAGAGGTTACAGATGCGATAGAAAGACAACCAACAAAGATTGCCATGGAGGAGAAGGAACAGATAATGAGGTATGTCCCAACAGAAAGAGAAGAGCATTCAACATAATCGCTCGACGTTTTCAGCCAGGAAGCTAAATAGGATATGACTACAACACTGGATTCTACAACAGAGGAGGAAGAAAAGAACATAGACTTTGTCGATCTATGTGGGGAATTGGAAGCCCTTGAGAAGAGAGTTCTAGTGAAAAGCATGCACATCTAATGAGCTAAGTTGGAAGTAGATGAAGGATCATATCAGCATGGGGAGCAACTAGAGGAAGCTAGAGTGGGACCAACCGAAGGAGTGGCATGAGTGAATCTGTTAGGAGAAGTGATAGTTGAGAATAGCTTAGTGAAGTCTACAGGAGTGGAATTTGCAACAATGTGGAAAGCTAAGGCTAGAAACGAAGGAGATGACTTGGGAAATCCGTGCGATTTTCCCATGGATGAGGAAGAAATGAAGAAGGTTAGTCTGCAATAGAAGAGCCAACAGATGGAGTAGCTAGATGAGGTGATAGAAGAGGTGAGGAATTTGATGTTGGAGTTGATAGAGGAAGCGATCAACAAGGAGAAGCTAGACGAAAGGAAACCTACATGAGTAGCGGGGAAGATGCAGGAGCTGAATCAGCGAAGCGGAGAAGCTGAGAGACAACTCCAAGAGAAAGTTTGGGATCTAGGTGGATTTCATACATGCTCGAAAGATCATGAGCATGAGCTCATGATTTTCATAACTATGGAGTATTATGCAAGAGCATCGCTCCATCTCAGCACGCGCCAGCTAATCAACATGAGTGGTGCGCATTCAAGAAAGGAGAGGCGTTGCCCTCTCATTCTACCTCGAGAATCTAAGGCGATTGAGGAATTAAATAATGACAAGATGGAAGAGACAAGATATGCCTTTGCACAAGCTAGAGATAAGGTCATCATTAATAGGCTAACGACATGAGAGATATGCATCCGATTTGGAGCAGATTTCCATGATTTTATTTTTCCCTTAGACATGCATTTTGAATGGTGATTTGACACCACTAATTTAGATTGCGAGAGAAGCTCATCGAGCCCCTCTTGTATAAATCTTTGTTTTGTAAGCAAATTAGAGGTTGGATACATTGGACAGGTTAGGTGGTACACTATTAGAGATTAGAAGGTTGATATGAGATAGGGATAAATACAGGGAGCCGAGACTTAGTTATAGCTTGGACTCCACTATTATAATTTGGCATTCCACCATGAATAGAAAATGACAGTTTTTTCTGTTTTCAATTTTTGTGTAATGGATGATGTGTTATGAATGTCATTTGCATGCATTTAAATTGTAGATGAATGTTAGAAATCGTCTGCAGGGATAGAGATACAATTGTCTATCCAAGAGTGTGTTGAGTTAAGTTTGGTTCTCTAGGATAAGTGCAAGGAGTATGCGACAAAGAGTGGAAACTTTGTAAGTCGACACAAGGAGTGTGTGTGTGAACTCAGTGGAGTCAGAAGGAAAGCTACGAGGAGGGAACACCAGGGTAATTTACAGACTCAGGGAGAAATTTCAAGGTGGTTAAGTACCTTGGGAAGAAATACTGTTTGGGAGGAAACACAGTTCAGAGTTACTGAATGCACTGAAACACTCTGCTAGGAGGGCATCAAGATAGTGTGAACATGCACAAGAAAGACACGGTCGAAAGTGTTGGAGAATCCCAGGATCACTGAACATTCTGGTGAAGGAAGGCTTTGGAAGAAGTCCATCGACAAAGGAAAGGACATGTCTTAAACCTTTCTATAAGGCTAAGGGAGAATTCGTCGAGAAGCTTATCTGAGAGAAAGGAGTGCACCCAGGAAATGTAAGTCCGTCTTACAAATATCACAAGGAAGAGTGAGAATTTTCCATGAGGGCACAAAGAAGTTCACAAAGGAACGTGAACATGGAAGGTTTTCAAGATGAGTAAGGTCGCAGAAGGAAGTCTGTGTAGAACTTTGCAAGGGGTGCAGAAGGAGGTTAGAGAACAACCTAAGTCTTGTTAAAAAGTTGAATTTGTGCTAAGTGTGGAAAGAGTCGAGGACATGCCAAAGTCCCAAGGATAGAGAAATCATCCATCGTCGAGGAGGAGACAGGTGGCAAGAGATTGAGAGGTTCGGGAGAAAAAACTTCGAAAGGTTTTCCGAGAGAAAACAAGGATCTTCACGAAGTAGCGAGGAGCAATTTAAATCCAGGTCGTTGGATCTGGAAGGGAATGTGGCAAAGAGTCGCGTATCTCGGAGGAGGAACCCTTCGAAGAATAGTTGAGAAGAAGTCTTGAAGAGCTGAGAGGCAGAGGAATTTTTGTCGTCCATCAAGGAGGACATATGGAGTTGGATTGGCACATCACTAGTTTGTAGGTCGGAGAGAAGAGAGAATTCACGAAGTCCAAACTCGTGAAGTTGATCATAGTCATTCATCGCCAAGGGAACGAGGATCATAGATCTGGTCTCGAAGAATTCATTGATTCAGAAATTGAGGAAAGGAGAGAAGGCAGCTCACAAACGTTCTGAAGCATGGGGTCACGAAGGCAGCTGGCCCATGGTTGTAGTCCATGGTCATGTCAAGGAAAAATTCTATCACAGGGAGCTAGAAGCGAGGCGTCAAGAATTGAAGGATGCTAAGAATAGGGTCCGCGAGTGCCACATAATTGGTACCAATAGAACAGAGGACTTGTGTCAAGTTAAATCCATTCCACTAGGAGCTGGACAAGCCAGTCGGTTCAGTGACTTGAACGATCCTAGACCAGGAGGTTGCATCATCCCCCGAAGGAGTCAGAAGGAAGGGGGGGAAGGCTGGCACCACCCATCAGGCACGCCACTATTGGAGCTTGTACAATGGATCCTAGGCCTATACAACATAGGTATCATGAACCTTTTAGACATACCTTACTTCAGGCGTGGGAAATACATAAATGCATGTGTTAAAAAGTTGCTAGCAAGGGTGAATGGAGGAATCCTATGGATGGAAAGGCTAGTATCGATCAATGTTGACCTCATCGTAGAGATTACAATGTTACCCGCAGGTGGGATGAAGCTGAAGCAATACCTAAAAGACAAGACTCGGGAAAAGGCCATCTCCGATGAGATTAAAGAAAAGTGTGGAACAGAGAGGGGGAACAGAGGAATCATGATCAATGAAATCAATGATCCTGCAACTCGGTTTACAACCAAATTACTTAGTTACAAATTAATGCATAATTTTTGAAAAGAAGAAGTGCCCACAAGAGTAGTAGCAGTTGTGACAAAGTGCGCAAAGGGGAGCTTGATGAATTGGGCCCCGTGCCTACTCAACTCATTCCTAGAAGACTATAAATATGTGCAAGACAGGGGCTCTAAGTTCCACTATTCCTGGTTACTCATCCTCATTGCAATTATGGGGTGGCACAAACTGACATATATGATGTTCTTGACAAGGACAGGAAAATGTGGCACAGTGCACTACACATCATTGCGAAGCATCACAGATCCCAAGGTAAAGAAAGTTAGCAATGACATGTTCATGTAGTAATTAATAGAGATTCAAAACAACATGGAAGATAAATGGAGGATCTCACCAGAAACTATGCAGGAGTATGGACAGATAGAGAATTTGCGTGCATCACGTCACAACATGTGGATACAGGAAAAGAAGGATCCCTCCAAGGAGTGGTTGCAACTAAAGTACCATGTGATGATGCAGGTCATCCACATGGAGGTCCAAGAGTGCCCTGAGGAGTGGAAAGTACCAGATATCCCAATAATAATGCCACCAGTACAAGTCCAGACATAGGGTAACACAGTCCCCGTGCAGTAGATAGGTAGGAATGGTGCTAGCCAAAAAAAATAAAATAAGAATAGAAACAGGGGTGGAAGAAGCTCCATTTGAAAGAATACTAGGACACAAAATAAGTAACAACATGGTCCTACACATGGTCCACAAGCTATAGAGCAGGCACTAGGAGGACCGACAGGACAAGTGAGTGTAGAGGAAGTGAAAATAGAGGCAAAAGATGTAACCATGGACAAATAAGTTGAGCAGGACACCGACATGGATACACAGATGCTTGAAGCATCTAAACAACTAGACGCCAAATAAAGAGAACAACGAAGCAAGTAAATGGCGCCAGGAAGAAACCAAGGCCCACATGAAACAAATGGAAATGCCACTGACAACAAACGACATAGAACTGATAGCCACAACAATAGAAGATCGTTTGTTTGAAGTATGGGAAAATGTGGAAAGCCATCTAGCTTCAATTTTGGAATAGGTAGAGGAGGTAAAAACCATGCTAGAACAATCGAGGATCACGGCAGAACAAAAACAAAAGGACAAACCAGCGCCAGTAAGAGAAGGAGCACCTATTGGAGAAACAGTACAAACCAAAATAGAGGGAAGTGATAACTTTATCATAATAGAAGATATGATTTTCATCGTTGAGGAAACGATGTAGAAGCCCTTGAAGGATATCAAAATGTTAGACTTGGTGATGCCCAAGATACTAACAAAGACGCCATATAATTTACAGGTTAGCATCACAAAGAAGATTCAGTCCAGAGCAAGGTCTGACGCAATGAATCTACAAATAGTGCAGGAAGAAAATATGGCACTGAAGGAAGCCATCAGCCATGAAGGGAAGAGGAAAGAGATAATGCAAAAAAAATTGGACCAGATGGAGACCCAGATAGACGCAATATTTCAAGATATCTTAAATGACACAGTATCTGAGGAAACATATTTGGAGGAGAAGATAACAAAGATAGCACATAATCTACAACAATATAAGGAGCAGATCAAGGAACTGGAGGAGCACACAGTACCTAAGAATCCCCCAATAGTCTGAGTGAAAAGAGAGAAAGACCTGACATCCACTGCAGAAAACATTGTGCAAAATATACAAAGGGTGGAAGAACTATTGGAGAAGACCGACCATCTATGGACCCAACTATTAGAAGATGGGACCCTACAAGAACTGTAAGGAAAGGAAAATAAATTGCACGAAGAAATGGCCAATGTCCATGCCAGAGAATATTAAGACAAATGAAAAAATGAAGAACCTTCAGGCAGAAGAAAAATCTATATAGGCACATAAAATCGCACGACAGGCTCAGTTGGAGCCCCTTCAGGAAAAGACAGAATAATTGGGCATGGAAATCGACATAGAGAAAGCATGCCTCGAACATATAGGCTTGGAGGGGGCGAAGATCTTAAGACCTCTAGTCATTGTGTAGGTGGTCAAAACCATGAGAACAAAGAGTAGCCAAGCTCAGGAGCAGTGCCAACGAATAGTAGACATGTATGAAGCAATGGCACAAGCAGTGGTAGACATGGGAGTTAGATAGTGACTAGGGACAGGTGACTATTGGGCCAAGGATAATATTAGGTACGAGTCAGTAATGGGGGCTTATTGGGGGAAGGACAACTTGGAGGCAAAGGAACGACGTGGGAGGTGAATGCACATGCAGAAGGATAAACACGTGTAAAACAGATGCACATGTAGGAGAGGAAGGCATGTGAGGCATGCATGAAAGAATACCTAGCAAGGATAGGGTTAGGGTTTTGGTAAGAGAATGTAATGGATGGAAAGCTGAAGATATGTATAAATAGGTACCTAGGAGGTCTAGGTAAGGGGGGTGTTTTTGGTAGGTGGTTGGTTTGGGGTTGGTTGAAGGCTAGCGTGTTCAACCATTGTTAGTAGTTGTTATTTCTTAATGTGACTGCAAGTCTGATCTAATTTTGTAAGCTATTGAGTTGGGGAGAAGGATGAAGGTATATTTTGAGGGTTAGATCACAGGCTGAGGATCCTGGTGCGATCTATTCCACCTCATTGTAATATATTTACCTATTTTGAGGAAGAGTTGTAATGCGTGTGGCACTATAGGTTGAATCAAAGATACTAAGAAGAGAAGAATAGCCAAATATTTGTGGACGTAGCCCAGAAGGGGTGAACCATGGTAGACCTATGTTTTTTGACTGGCTGTTATGTATCTTCTTTAATGTTGATGATTATATGTTAGATAAATGAATGAAGGAATTAGTTATCTCTGATATTTTACTTGCATGGGTAAGAATGACCTTGTAATGAATCTAGATGTATGAACTAGTGAATGATAAAAGGTCACTAGGGTTAATCGCAGATCCCCGTTCATTCCTAGGCTGTAAGAACATGATTATTGTATCCACCCATAGGACTATCTCGGGTGAGAATGTGTAACAACCCTAATTAATTCTTTAATTATCATGAATAATAAATTTTAGTTTAATAAATATTAGATTAATGAATTATTAAAATAGATTTTATGAAGACTTTATTATAATATAATTATTATTGGTAGTTGAACCAATTTATGGGAGGGATAAAGTGGTTGAGGGATAATGAGGGGAAGGTGGTTGGACAAAGGATGGGGAGAAGGAATATAAGGGGGAAGAGAGGACTCGGGAAGGGAATATCTTTTTGGTTGAGTGATATTTTTGACTTATGAGGAGGTGAGAAATTTAGAGAAGGGGAAGGAGAAGGGAGGAAACAGTTTGGGTTGCATAAATTTTGCTTACAGTTTTCTTGAGGAATATCATAGGGGCACGTGTTGCCGGAAATTTTGGGCTCAGGGGCCAGGAAACCATAAGGAATCCTGGGGCTAGGGAGCCAGAGAGGTTGTTCCTAGTTGGTTGGGAGGTTACTCAGTTTGGGCAGGTTTCATCACTTTCAGGTTCATCATCAGGTTGAGGTAAATACCTCATGCTCATTATGGTGTTGTTCATTATTATATTGTTGAACATTATTATTATGGAACAAAAAATAAAGAAGTAAATTAGAATGAATTTATGTATATATATATATATATATATATATATATATATTGAGGCTTTGTATGCACAGTTCTTACATATGGTATCAGAGCCAGGTTTCAAAACTTGGACCAACCAGGGCCTACCCACCTACCCACCTGTAAGAATGAAATTTTAGGAATGTTGTTCCAGCAATAACCCAGAAATTTAAACAAACCTTAAATAGCTATATTGAAACCCTTTACAACAAATTAGAAATGCATCCTTAAAACCCTCTAACCACAACTAGTAAATAACCAGAAATAAGCATGAAATGTTTATGGAAATTCCATGAACTTGTTCACCTGTACAAGTGAAATCATT
>SNQJ01S0027264.1:4016-24991 GCA_010110895.2 Picea sitchensis | reverse complement strand
CAAAATTATGGTATGGAATCCCACTCCTCACTACTTTCTGTCAAGAGGAAGCCTGCGGGAAGTGGAACTGCCCTGTTGGCTTCCAAATCAACATCCTTATTATTTTCCCTCAGAGCATGAAGAAAGGTTGCGGTCTGGAAAGATTTCACCAAAATTCTGATTCTTGAAATCACTCTTGCCAATCTGATATCTGCTGGAGAGGAATCCTCCACTAAGGCTTTGATAATGGATTGAGAGTCTCCAATGATACTGATATCTATAATACCAATAGCCTTTGCTTGTTTGAGACCTTGCAGAAGTGCCAAGGCCTCAGCTTGCATGCTAGTGGACTTCCCTAATCCCCAAGCGAACTTTGACACAATTATGCCCTCTTTATTTTTTATAATTCCTCCTGCCCCAGCCAATCCAGGATTGCCTTTCGCTGCTCCATCAAAAAACAAAGAGCATCTGGATTGCCTGAGGAGCAGATTAGATAGATCATTCTCCTTTCCTCTGAATTTCCACTCTTTTATGTCCTTGTGCTGCCTTATATTGCCAGAGAATTGGAGATCCAACGAGGCACCCCATTCTAAATCTTGCTGGCTTAGATTCAAGTCCAACAAATGTTCCCCCAGACTTTCTTTCCATAGACTTTTTATTTTAATGATGATGAAGTGCGAGTTTAAGATTTCATCTCTGAAAACTCTTCTATTACGCTCAAGCCAAATTTGCTAGCAAACAAATTTCGGCAAGGAGAGCCATGCAACTTTAAAGTTTTCATTCTTTGGGAGCGTATCTAGATAGAGGTTTCTCCAATTTGCAAATAGATCTGAGATAGAAATGGGTAAGTTGAAATCAGTTTTCCAATAGCTCAGTAGACCTTGCCAGATTTCTCTTGAAAAATTGCAGTCTAAAATAATGTGCTGGGCATCCTCCTCACTGTCACAGCATAAATGGCAACGAGAGGGGCCTTGGAATCCTTTCTTCTTCAATCTGTCAGCTGTTAAAATCGCTTTGTGGCATAACAACCAACAAAATGAGTCAACCTTTGGCATGGATTTGAAATTCCAGAGCCCTTTCCAAACAGCAGGATCCGGAGGGATGTGAGGGTGATTTTGAAGGATTTTGAATCCTTGCACAATAGTGTACAGCCCTGGGGTGACTCCCCAATTGCGGGCATCCTTCTTTCCCACACGCAGAGGTTCCTTACCATTTAGCAGGGATAGGAAAAGATCACGAGTGTGGGTCAGCTCTGGCGGAATGGGAGGAAGTCTCCAACGCAGGCAATTGCTGCCTGCCCACTCGGAGATGTCCCAAAGAGTGATGTAGCCTGCGTTTTCTAGCCACAAACGGTGCACCTGCAGAGAGCAATGGGACGATAGAGGGGGAGACATCATGATGCAGTCGTCCCATATCCTAATTTCTTTGTCGTTGCCTGGAATCCAATACGCTCTATCTTTGATTAAGGGGGTTGCTTTCTGGCAAAGTTTGATCAGATGTGAACCTATAGAGGGCAGAGAGGTGTCCAGGCATCTCTTCCTCTTCCCCCTAAAATACTTCCTCCATAGAGCTCTTTGCGCCCAACCTGGGTGTGGTCCAATGATCTTCCAGAAGATCTTGGCTCCCATGGCTATGTTTTGGAGACTGAGATCTTTGAAGTTGAGGCCTCCTTCAATCTGAGGCTTGCAAATTTTCTCCCAACTTACCAAAGGGATTTTCCTGTCATTATGATTGCCCCCTTTCCAGAAGAACTTATGAATGAAGACTTCCATTTTTTTTATGATGCCTGAAGGTGCAAGAAAAACAGAGAATTGAAAAATGGGGAGGCTACTGAGAGCGGATTTGATGAGGACAGTTTTTCCAGCAAGGTTTAACCAAGAGAAACCCCAAGCTTGAATTTTGGCCTTAAATTTGTCCAACAGAGGAATCCAGTCTCTGCTGTAAGCTTGTTTACGAAAGATGGGAAGGCCCAAATAAGTAAAAGAGGACCAAGTAAGGGAGGCAGAAAAACCAAGGATTCTGGAGATGGCAGAGAGGGTGTAAGCAGAGACATTCCAACAAAAAACTTTACATTTTCCTTTGTTTAAACAACTACCTGCAGATTCACTATAATCGTCCAAGACCTCCTTAAATCTTAAAGTAGATCTGGCAGAGGCAGCCCCTAACAAGAGGGTATCATCCACAAACAGGGTGTGATTTACATTTTTAACCCCTCTGGCTATATTGAGCCCCAAGATTTCTTGGTCAACCAATTTCTGATCAAGGTAGAAACTCAGAACAAAAACATGTAGGACGAAGAGAAGCGGAGAGAGGGGGAAGCCCTGCCTAAGCCCTCTTGAAGATTTAAAAAAACCAGTTGCTCTCCCATTGACCAAGGGGGCGATCCAAGGATCGACAATACAAGCACGGATCCAATTTAGAAAGCCCATTCCAAAGCCAAATGTTTTCAAAACTTCCCAAAGAAAACTAAGTCTGACTCGATCGAAGGCATTTGCTAAATCAAGTTTAATTACCATACCTTTCTCATTGCGAAGATGTCTTGAGTGAATCGCCTCTTGCACGAGAATGTAGTTGTCAGTAAGTTGTCTCCCCTTAACAAATCCGCCTTGGTTCTCTGGGATGATGGCTGGGAGCATACCTTTCATCCTGTTGGCAATTACTTTTGTGATTAATTTATATCCAATATTACAAAGAGAAATGGGCCGGAACCGATTAAAATCTTTAGCACCCTTTTCCTTGGGAATGAGGGCGAGAAAAGATGAATTGGTGTTGCCCCCTATTTTCTGACAATTTTGGGATTTCAAAATCATTTTGTAGAGGTCTTTTTCCACAGTCTACCAGCAGGTTTGAAGGAATCTTGCAGTGAAGCCATCCGGGCCTGGGGCTTTGTTCGACTCCATGTCGAAGAGACCCTCTTTTATTTCCTATATAGAGATCTTCGCTTCCAGCTGTTGATTCATTAAAGGGGATATCCTAGAGGGGACCGCCTCCAAAAACTTAGAGTTTGGGTCGGTCACACCCTCTTCTCTGTATAGATTTTGGAAGTGATTGAAAGCTGCTCTCTTTATGCTCTCAAAGTCTTTGTATGTCGAGTTACAATCCTTGATTTCTGCAATAGAGTTGTAGCTCTTTCTGGCTTGAGCTTGTTTGTGGAAGAAGGCAATATTTCTGTCTCCCGCTTTAATCCATAAACTCCTATACTTTTTCCTCCAATGCTCTTCCTCCAAGAGGCACTTTTTATGGAAACTTTGCTGAAGCTCAACTTCCTTATCCAATACTTCTTTAGTAATTTCAACATCTTCTCTTTGGGCATGATGCTGGGCAAGAAAGTCTTGAGCCTTCCTTCTCTCTTTTGAAGGGGAGGGAAGAGATTTGGCCCAAGATTTAAGGACAGCTTTCGGCCTTCTAAGTTTTTCCTCCCAAATGAAGAAAGGTGAACCTTTCACTGGCATTTTCCAACTGTTTAGAACCAGATTTAGAAATTCAGGTTCCTTGACCCAAAGAGGATTGAACCTGAAGGGGATGGGGCCAAGATCATTGCGGCCCAACATCTCAAGTAAAATGGGCTTATGATCAGAAACACTGCATGGGAGAATATGCAATCTAGATTCTAATCCCAACAAAAGAAAAGAGCTCTGCACCAAACATTTGTCAAGTCTAGCAGCAATGTGGCCAGGACCTCTTCTTTTATTGGACCAAGTGTACTTACCATTTTCTGGGGGAATATCTAGCAGATCCCAGTCCTGCATGAGGTCTTCCACCCATTCCCTTACAAGGTCCCTTATGATTGTGCCTCCTCACTTTTCCTCCACGTGCAAGGTAAGATTTAGATCACCTGCAACAATGATGTTTTCTAAGTTTTCTGACTCCGAAAGGTGCCTGATGGAGTCCCAACACTCCTTTTTCTCCCCTATATTTGTTGGAACATAGACATTGAAAAGACTAATTGCCTCCCTCGAGTCCAAAGGTTGGAATTTCAAAAATAGCCAATGGGTGTTGTGCAACTCGGTGACCAACCTGTACTTGAGAGGGTTCCAAAGAGAGCCCAGGCCCCCAGAGGCTCCTCGTGCAGAAACTGCTTGTCTACTACTTCCTTTCTAGACTTTTTTGCTTATTTGGAGAAACTCAATGTCCTCCATTTTGGTCTCCTGAATCAGAAGAATGTCAGGGGCTTCTCTTCTTATGAGGCTTCTCGTTACTTCTTCTTTCACTTTTCTCCCCATTCCTCTGCAGTTCCAGGAGATAATATTCATCATTTATTTTTATGATGAGGGGCTCCCTTGGATCCTTGCCCTTGATTTTTAGTCATCTTCGTATTTTTTTCAAGGAGTTTCTCTAGAGTGGGTTGACTACCCTGAAGCTTGGCTTTATAAGTTTCTTGGTCTCTCTTTTCTCTAGCAGATTTTCGGCCCCTTGCAAATCTTCTGACCGATGTCTACGTCTCTCGTATTTCTCCATCCTCCTCAGAATCCTCCGTGTCATGCTCCTCCTCGGAGTTTTCTAGTTGCTTATCCTTATTTCTTGCTGTGGCACTTTCTTCCAGACTTGTTCCTGCTATAGTCATTTTCTCTGAGGGTTTATCCTGCTTAGCTTCTTCCTGAGGAGTCTCTTCTGTACAGCTTAAGAGCTCATACCTATTTCCTTGGCTTTTTGGCAAAGGATCATTCTGGGTGGAGGTAGGTTGAGAGCCTTGAGCCCCAGTCTTCTTGTGAGTTGTCTTTGACCTCTTGACTTGATTCCAACCATCTTCCTTTCCTTTCTCTGCTTCCCCTTTGTTCGGGCACCCTCTTACAAAATGGCCATAGATGTGACATTTACGACATTTGAAAGGGAGCTGCCCATAGTCCAACACTTGCACATGCATCCAACTGCCAACCTTTATTTTGATGGCCTCCGAGAGTCCCACCTCTAAGTCCACCTCGACACAGATTCGGACATAATCATACCGCGATCGCTGTTGTTTGCTCTATCGATGGTTTCCCAAAGCATCTCAATGTGCTTAAAAGGAATCCCAGTTCAGTGATTACGCAGGAAAGTTAGAGGCCGACCAGGAGCCGAGCTGTCATTGGGACATCGGCGGATGAGTCAGGGGTCCATTTAGTGAGATAGAGGCCCTAAGGTCCCATGAAATAGGGCTCATTCCTAAAGATCAAGTATTTGTCCTCCTTTGTAATGAACTCGAACAGGAAGTAGCCTCTACCAAGAAAATAAGAGGTGACTTTGTTCTTGATCAGCTGATTCCAATTCTTAACGACCCAGTTTTCTCTCGATTTTGGTGAGGGCCAAAGGCCTGTGAATTGACCCACCAGGGCCCGATCCGCCAGGGGACAAGGTGACTTGGATCGGACCCTCAGGAGGTAGGTTTACCTCGGGAACATCGTCGAGATTTTTGACGAACTTAGTGGCTTCGGACTTCTTCTTTTTGGGCAGAAAGTCAGGGGTCCATTTATTGAGATAGAGGCCCTAAGGTCCCATGAAATAGGGCTCATTCCTAAAGATCAAGTATTTGTCCTCCTTTGTAATGAACTCGAACAGGAAGTAGCCTCTACCCAGAAAATAAGAGGTGACTTTGTTCTTGATCAGTAGATTCCAATTCTTAACGACCCAGTTTTCTATCGATTTTGGTGAGGGCCAAAGGCCCTTGAATTGACCCACCAGGGCCCGATCTGCCAGGGACAAGGCGACCTGGATCGGACCCTCAGGAGGTAGGTTTACCTCAGGAACATCGTCAAGATTTTTGACGAACTTAGTGGCTTCGGACTTCTTCTTTTTGGGCAGTGAAGCTAGCAAAGAGGAGAAGGCAGCTTCAGCATCCGGGGACATAGCGTGCGAGGGCCCGAGGAGAGAATCTTGGGCCTCCATGGCAACGTCAACCTTTTGATCTTATCCCTTCACTCTACCATGACTTCTCTTCTTGTTGAAGAATGGTGCCCATAGGGCCTGTCACGATTTCCCCTATAAAAATTCGCCCTTCAAAGGAAAGCTTGGCCTCTCCCAACAAACCCTCACCAGCTCTCCCTCACATAATATCCTGTGCATTAGGGTTGAATTTACCATATACATACATACATACATACATACACATATATATATATATATATTATTTCTGTTTATATATCTCCTTTCAATGATTTCACTTGTACAGGTGAACAAGTTCATGGAATGTCCATAAACATTTCATGCTTATTTCTAGTTATTTACTAGTTGTGGTTAGAGGGTTTTAGGGATGCATTTCTAATTTGTTGTAAAGGGTTTCAATATAACTATTTAAGGGTTATTTAAATTTCTGGGTTATTGCTGGAACAACATTCCTAAAATTTCATTCTTATAGGTGGGTAGGTGGGTAGGCCCTGGTTGGTCCAAGTTTTGAAACCTAGCTCTGATACCATATGTAAGAACTTTGCATACAGAGCCTCAATATATATATATATATGTGTGTGTGTGTGTGTGTGTGTGTGTGTGTGTGTGTGTGTGTGTGTGTGTGTAAATACATAAATTCATTATAATTTACTTCTTTATTTTTTGTTCCATAATAATAATGTTCAACAATATAATAATGAACAACATAATAATGAAGAACATCATAATGAGCATAATGAACAACATAATAATGAACAACACCATAATGAGCATGAGGTATTTACCTCAACCTGATGATGAACCTGAAGGTGATGAAACCTGCCCAAACTGAGTAACCTCCCAGCCAACTAGGAACAACATCTCTGGCTCCCTAGCCCCAGGATTCCTTACGGTTTCCTAGCCCCTGAGCCCAAAATTTCCAGCAACATGTGCCCCTATGAGATTCCTCAAGAAAACTATAAGCAAAATTGATGTAGCCCAAACTGTTTCCTCCCTTCTCCTTCCCCTCCTCCAAATTTCTCACCTCCTCATAAGTCAAAAATATTACTCAACCAAAAAGAGATTCCCTTCCCGAGTCCTCTCTTCCCCCTTATATTCCTTCTCCCCATCCTTTGTCCAACCACCTTACCCTCATTATCCCTCAACCACCTTATCCCTCCCATAAATTGGTTCAACTACCAATAATAATTATATTATAATAAAGTCTTCATAAAATCTATTTTAATAATTCATTAATCTAATATTTATTAAACTAAAATTTATTATTCATGATAATTAAAGAATTAATTAGGGTTATTACACAGTCTCACCCGAGATAGTCCTATGGGTGGATACAATAATCATGTTCTTACAGCCTAGGAATGAACGAGGATCTGCGATTAACCTTAGTGACCTTTTATCATTCACTAGTTCATACATCTAGATTCATTGCAGTGTCATTCTTACCCATGCAAGTAAAATATCAGAGCTAACTAATTCCTTCATTCATTTATCTAACATATAATAATCAACATTAAAGAAGATACATAATAGCTAGTCACAAAACATAGGTCTACCATGGTTCACCCCTCCTGGGCTACATCCACAAATATTTGGCTATTCTGCTCTTCTTATTATCTTTGATTCAACCTATAGTGCCACACGCATTACAACTCTTCCTCAAAATAGGTCAAGATATTACAATGAGGTGGACTAGATCGCACCAGGCTCCTCAGCATGTGATCTAACCCTCAATATATACCGTCATCCTTCTCCCCAACTCAATAGCTTACAAAATTAGATCAGACTTGCAGTCGCATTAAGAAATAACAACTACTAACAATGGTTGAATATGCTAGCCTTCAACCAACCCCAAACCAACCACATACCCAAAACACCCCCCCTTACCTAGACCTCCTAGGTACCTATTTATACATATCTTCGGCTTTCCATCCATTACATTCTCTTACTAAAACCCTAACCCTATCCTGGCTAGGTATTCTTTCATGCGTGCCTCACATGCCTTCCTCTCCTACATGTGCATCTGTTTTACACATGTTTATCCTTTTTCATGCACATTCACCTCCCACGTCATTCCTTTCCCTCCAAGTTGTCCTTACCCCAATAGGCCCCCATTACTGACTCATACCTAATATTATCCTTGGCCCAACAGTCACCTGTCCCGAGTCACTGTCTAACTCCCATGTCTTCCACTGCTTGTGCCATTACTTCATACATGTCTACTATCTGCTGGCACTGCTCCTGAGCTTGGCTACTCTTTGTTGTCATGGTTTTGACCACCTGTAAAATGACTGGAGGTCTTAAGATCTCTGCCCCCTCCAAGCCTATATATTCGAGGCATTCTTTCGCTATGTCGATTTCCATGACCAATTGTTCTGTCTTTTCCTATAGGGGCTCCAACTGAGCCTGTCGTGCGATTTTATGTGCCTGTACAGATTTTTCTTCCACCTGAAGGTTCTTCATTTTTTCATTCATCTTAATCTTCTCTAGTAGGGACATTGGCCTCTGTCACTGCTTCACATTGGCCATTTCTTCATGCAATTTATCTTCCTTTCCTTATAGTTCTTGTAGGGTCCCATATTCTAATAGTTGGGTCCATAGATGGTCGGTCTTCTCCAGTAGTTCTTCCACCCTTTGTATATTTTGCACAATGTTTTCTGCAGTGGATATCAGGTCTTTCTCTCTTTGCGCTCAGACTGTTGGGGTATTCCTAGGTACCGCACGCTCCTCCAATTCCTTGATCTACTCATTATATTGTTGTAGATTATGTGCTATCTTTGTTATCTTCTTCTCCAAATATGTTTCCTCGGATACTATGTCATTTAAGATACCTTGAAATATTGCGTCTATCTAGGTCTCCATCTGGTCCAATTTTTTCTGCATTATCTCTTTCCTCTTCCCTTCATGGTTGATGGCTTCCTTCAGTGCCATATTTTCTTCCTGCACTATTTGTAGATTCGTTGCGTTAGACCTTGCTCTGGACTGAATATTCTTTGTGATGCTAAAGTGTAAATTATATAGTGCCTTTGTTATTATCTTGGGCATCGCCAAGTCTAACATTTCGATATCCTTCAAGGGCTTCTACGTCATTTCCTCATCGATGAAAATCATATCTTCTATTATGATAAAGTTATCACTTCCCTCTATTGTGGTTTGTACTGTTTCTAGGATAGGTGCTCCTTCTTTTACTAGCACTGGTTTGTCCTTTTGTTATTGTTCCACCTTGATCCTCGACTGTTCTAGCATGGTTTTTACCTCCTCTACCTGTTCCAAAATTGAAGCTAGATGGCTTTCCACATTTTCCCATACTTCAAACAATCGATCTTCTATTGTCATGGCTATTAGTTCTACGTCGTCTATTGTCGGTGACATTTCCATTTGTTTCATGTGGGCCTTGGTTTCTTTCTGGCGCAATTTACTTGCTTCGTTGTTCTCTTTATTTGAGCATCTAGTTCAGATGCTTCGGACATATGTGTATCCATGTCGATGTCCTGCTCAACTTCTTCATCCATGGTTACATCTTGTGCCTCTATTTACACTTCCTCTACACTCACTTATCCTGTCGGTCCTCCTGGTGCCTGCTCTGTATCTTGTGGACCCTGTGTAGGACCATGTTGTTACTTATTTTGTGTCCTAGTATTCTTTCGAATGGAGCTTCTTCCACCCCTGTTCCTATTCTTATTTTCTTTTTGTTCGCTAGTGCCATTCCTACCTATCTGTTGCACGGGGACTGTGTTACCCTATGTCTAGACTTGTACTGGTGGCATTATTCTTGGGATATCTGGTACTTTTCACTCCTCAGGCCACTCTTGGACCTCCATGTGGATGACCTACATCATCACACGGTACTTCAGTTGCAACCTCTCCTTGGTGGGGTCCTTCTTTTTCTATAGCCACATGTTGTGACATGATGCACGCAAATTCTCTATCTGTCCATACTCCTGGACAGTTTCTAGTGAGATCCTCCATGTATCTACCATGTTGTTTTGAATATCTATTAATTATTGCATGAAGATGTCATTGTTGACTTTCTTTACCTTGGGATCTGTGGTGCTTCGCAGTGTTGTGTAGTGCACTGTGCCACATTTTACTGTCCTTGTCAAGAACATCGTATATGTCAGTTTGTGCCACCCCATAATTGCAATGAGGATGAGTAACCATGAATAGTGGAACTTAGAGCCCCAGTCTTGCACATCTTTATAGTCTTCTAGGAATGAGTTGAGTAGGTGCGGGGCCCAGCTCCTCAAGCTACCCTTTGCACACTGTGTCACATCTGCTACTACTCCTGCGGGCACTTCTTCTTTTCATAACTTGTGCATTAATTTGTAACTGAGAAATTTGGTTGCAAAATGAGTTGCAGGATCATTGATTTCATTGATCATGATTCCTCTGTTCCTTCTCTCTGTTCCATACTTTTCTTTAATCTCATCGGAGATGGCCTTTGCCTGAGTCTTGTCTTCTAGGTATTTCTCCGGCTTCATCCCATCTATGGGTAACATTGTAATCTCTATGATGAGGTCAAAATTGATCGGTACTAGCCTTTCCATCCATAGGATGCCTCCATGCACCCTTGCTAGCAACTTCTTAACACATGCATTTATGTATTTCCCGTGCCCAAAGTAAGGTATGTCTAAGAGGTTCATGATACCTGTGTTGTATAGGCCTAGGATCCATTGTACAAGCTCCAACAATGGTGTTCCTGATGGGTGGTGCCAGCCTTCCTCCCCTTCCTTCCGACTCCTTCGGGGGATGACGCAACCTCCCTGTCTAGGATCGTTCAAGTCACCAAACCGATTGGTTTGTCCGGCTCCTGGTGGAATGGATTTAACTTGACACAGGTCCTCTGTTATTTCAGCACTGATTCTGTGGCACCCATGGACCCTCTTCTTAGCATCCTTCAATTCTTAACGCCTCACTTCTAGCTCCCCGTGCTAGAATTTTTCCTTGACATGACCATGGACTACAACCATGGGCTAGCTGCCTTCATGACCCCGTGCTTTAGAATGTTCGCAAGATACCTTCTCTTCTTTCCCCGATTTTCGAATAAGTGAATTCTTCAGGACCAGATGTACAATCCTCATTCCCCTGGCGATGAATGACTATGATCAACTTCACGAATTTGGACTTCGCGAATCCGTTCTTCTCTCCGACCTATGAAATAGAAATGTGTCGATCCGACTCCATGTGTCCTCCTTGATGGACAAAAAAAAATCCTCTGGCTCTCAGCACTTTAAGACTTTTTCTCGACTATTCTCCGAAGGGTTCCTCCTCCAAGATATGCGACTCTTTGCCACATGCCCTTCTAGATCCAACGACCTGGATTTAAATCGCTCCTCATGACTTCGTGAAGATCCTTGTTTGCTCTCAGCAAACCTTCTGAAGTTATTTCTCCCAAACCTCTCGATCTCTTGCCACCTGTCTCCTCCTCTATGATGGATGATTTCCCTATCCTCGAGACTTTGGCATGTCCTCAACTCTTTCCACACTTAGCAAAAATTCAACTTTTTAACAAGACTTAGGTTTTTCTCTAACCTCCTTCTGCACCCCTTGCAAAGTTCTACACAGACTTCCTTCTGCGACCTTACTCATCTTGAAAACCTTCCATGTTCACGTTCCTTTGTGAACTTCTTCGTTCCCTCCTGGAAACTTCTCTCTCTTCCTTGTGAGCTTTGTAAGATGGACTTATAGTTCCTGGGTGCACTCCTTTCTGTCAGATAAGCTTCTCGATGAATTATTCCTTAGCCTTATGGAAAGGTTTAAGGCGTCTCCTTTCCTTTATCGATGGACTTCTTCCAAATACTTCCTTCACCAGAATGTTCAGCGATCCTGGGATTCTCCAACACTTCCAACTGTGTTTTTCTTATGCATGTTCAAACTAGCTTGATGCCCTCCTAGTAGAGTGTTTCAGTGTATTCAGTAAATCTGAACTGTGTTTCCTCCCACACAGTATTTCTTCCCAAGGTACTTAACCACCTTGAAATTTCTCCCTGAGTCTGTAAATTACCCTGGTGTGCCCTCCTCATAGCTTCCCTTTTGACTCCACTGAGTTCACACACACACTCCTTGTGTCGACTTATAGAGTTTCCACTCTCTGTTGCATACTCCTTACACTTATCCTAGAGAACCAGACTTAACTCAACACACTCTCGGATAGACAATTGTATCTCTATCACTGTAGATAATTTCTAACATTCATATACAATTTAAATGCATGTAAATGACATTCATAACACATCATCCATTACACAAAAATTGAAAACAGAAAAAACTGTCATTTTCTATTCATGGTGGAATGCCAAATTATAATAGCGGAGTCCAAGCTATAACTAAGTCTCGGCTCCCTATATTTATCCCTATCTCATATCAACCTTCTAATCTCTAACAGTGTACCACCTAACCTGTCCAACGTATCCAACCTCTACTTTGCTTACAAAACAAAGATTTATACAAGAGGGGCTCGACGAGCTTCTCTCGCAATTTAAATTAGTGGTGTCAAATCACCATTCAAAACGCATGTCTAAGGGAAAATTACAATGATGGAAATCTACTCCAAATCGGATGCAGATATCTCATGCCATCAACCTATTAATGATGACCTTATCTCTAGCTTGTGAAAAGGCATATCTCGGCTCTTCCATATTGTCTTCATTTAATTCCTTAATCGCCTTAGATTCTTGAGGTAGAATGAGAGGGCGACGCCTCTCCTTCCTTGAATTCGCACCACTCATGTTGATTAGATGGCGCGTGTTAAGGTGGAGCGATGCTCTTGCATCATACTCCAGAGTTATGAAAATCATGAGCTCATGCTCATGATCTTTCTAGCATGTATGAAATCCACCTAGATCCCAAACTTTCTCTTGGAGTTGTCTCTCGACTCCTCTGCTTCGCTGCTTCAGCTCCTACATCGTCCCCACTGCTCGTGCATGTTTCCTTTCATCTAGCTTCTCCTTGTTATTCACTTCCTCTATCGACTCCAACATCAACTTCCTCACCTCTTCTATCATCTCATCTAGCTACTCCATCTGTTGGCTCTTCTATTGCGGACTAACCTTCTGCATTTCTTCCTCATCCATGGGAAAATCGCATGGATTTCCCAAGTCATCTCCTTCGTTTCGAGCCTTAGCTCACCACATTGCTGCAGATTTCACTCCTGTAGACTTCTTATCACTGAGCTATTTCTCAACTATCACTTCTCCTAATAGATTCACTCCTACCACTCCTTTGGTTGGTCCCATTCTAGCTTCCTCTAGCTACTCCCCATGCTGGTATGATCCTTCATCTGCTTCCAACTTAGCTCGTTAGATGTGCATGATTTTCACTACCACTCTCTTCTTAAGGGCTTCCAATTCCCCACACAGATCGACAAAGTATATGTTCTCTGCTTCCTCCTCTGTTGTAGACTCCAGTGTTGTAGTCATATCCTGTTTAGCTTCCTGGCTGAAAACGTCGAGCAATTATGTTGAATGCTCCTCTCTTTCTGTTGGGACATACCTCAGTATCTGTTCCTTCTCCTCCATGAAAGTCTTTGTTGGATGTCTTTCTATCACATCTGCAACCTCTGTGTTATCCTTTTCTTAGCTGCTTGGTAGGAATATCTCAACCCCTCCAATGATCAAAACACTCCTCTGATCCTTCTCCTTCGCTATAATGAAATTTTCTAACATTTCATCATCTTCATTCTCATGGCTTGTAGTTCCACATGAATCTCCTCCTGAGTGAGGTATTTCTTCTGCCTCCTCTTCATCTATCAACATCCCCTAATGCGAACTCTCAGCTGAACTCACCTCTTCTCCCTTGCCCATATGGAAATCTAGGATGTCTCCTCCTCCCACATGGAAGTTTATGAGATCCATTGATCCTTTCTCATTTCCCACCTGAAAATATACAAGACTCTTGCCAGATCTCTGTCCCTTATGACTAAGGGATTTAGCCTAACTCAACCACCTTTTTAACATCTATTTCTACCTTCAGGTCAACAAATTTTGAACAGGCCACTTAGTTGTTCTCTTCAAAGGCCACTCGTACCTCCAGTGCAACTTTTCCTCATGTTGCATCTTGAATTATAGCTCCTCCATCTGGGATTTGATCTCACTAAGCTCCTTATCCATCTCCTCTTTTCTCCTTTGTGAATGGACTTCTCCTTGACCTTATTTATGACCTCCGATGGTCATATGGATTTATTTATAGCCCACCTAGTTGTTTACCATCTGCTGCACACCCTACAACGGTTTCAACAGAGCATCACATTCTGCCTTCCTGGTCTATAGAAATAATTTTTGCATCGCTCCTTTATCTCCTTCTCTCTACTTGAGAGAAATCAATCTCTAATACCATCTCTGGTATCAGACTTCCCCTTTCACCTTCTCACCTTTGCTTGCAATCTGCAAGAAACAATTAGGCTTTGATACCACTTTGGTGACAACCTTCCCCCCCTTCCTTCCAACTCCTTCAAGGGATGACGCGACCTCTCAGTCTAGGATCATTCAAGTCACCAAACCAACTGGTTCATCCGGCTCTTGGTGGAAACGATTTAACTTGACATAGGTCCCCTGTTCTCTCGACGCTGGTTTTGTGGCACCCGTGGATCCTCTTCTTAGAGCCCTTCAATTCTTAATGCCTCGCTACTAGCTCCCCATGCTATACTTCTTCCTTGACATGACCACATAATATGACCGTGGTCCAGCTTCCTTCGCGACCCCATGTTTGAGAACGTTTGTAATATACCTTCTCTCCTTTCCCCGATTTCTAAATTGGTGAATTCTTCGGGACCAGATCTATGGGTCTCATTCCCCTCGCAATCAACAGTTGTGATCAACTTCGTGAGTTTGGACTTCACGAATCCTCTCTTCTCTCTAACCTGCAAACCAACGATGTGTCAATCCGACTCCACGTGTCCTCCTCAATGAATGGATAAAATTCCTTCGGCTCTCGGCTCTTCGGGACTTCTTCTCAACTTTTCTTTGAAGGGTTCCTCCTCCAAGATATGCGACTCTTTGACACGTTCCCTTCAAGATCAAACAACCTAGATTTAAATTTCTCCTCGCAACTTCATGAAGATCCTTGTTTTCTCTCGACAAACCTTCCAAATTTCTTGCTCATGAATCTCTCTATCTCCTGCCACCTGTCTCCTCCTCGATGATGGATGATTTCTCTGTCTTCGGGACTTCGGCAAGTTCGACTCTTTGCAGACTTATCAAAAATTCACCTTTTTAATGAGACTTAGGTTTTTATTGAACCTCCTTCTACACCCCTTGCAGAGTTCAGCACAGACTTCCTTCTGCGGCCTTGCTCGGCTTGAAAACCTTCCAAGTTCATGTTCCTTTGTGAACTTCTTCGTGCCCTCCTGGAAAATTCTCTCTCTTCCTCGTGAGCTTTGTAAGAAGGACTTATAGTTCCTAGGTGCACTCCTTACACTTGGCTAACCTTCTTGAAGGCTTCTCCCTTAGCCTTATGGAAAGGTTTAAGGGGTCTCCTTTCCTTTGTCGATGCACTTCTTGCAAAGCCTTCCTTCACCAGAATGTTCAGCGATCTTGGGATTCTCCAACACTTTCGACTGTGTTGTTTTTGTGCACATTCACACTAGCGCAATGCCCTCCTAGAAGAGTGTTTCAGAGTGTTCAGTAACTCTGAACTATGATTCCTCCCACACAGTATTTCTTCCCAAGGTACTTATCCACCTTGAAATTTCTCCCCAAGTTTGTGAATTACCCTCGTGTGTCCTCTTGGAATCTTCCCTTCTGACTCCACTAAGTTAAAAAGCACACTCCTTGCATAAGCTTACAGAGTTTCCACTCTCTATCACACACTCCTTGCACTTAGCCTACAGAACCAGACTTAACTCAACACACTCTCAGATAGACAGCTGTATCTCTATCCCTACAGACGATTTCTAGCATTCATATACAATTTAAATGCATGTTAATGACATTCATAACACAACATCCATTACATAGAAATTGAAAATAGGAAAACTATCATTTTCTATTAATGGCGAAATGCCAAATTGCAATAGCAGAGTCTGGGCTATAACTAAGTCTCCGCTCCCTATATTTCTCCCTATATCCTATCAACCTTCTAATATCTAATAGTCTACGACCTAACCTGTCCAATGTATCCAACCTCTACTTTGATTACAATACAAAGATTTATACAAGAGGGGCTCAATGGGTTTCCCTCACAAGCTAAATTAGTGGTGTCAAATCACCATTCAAAATTATTGTCTAAGGGAAAACTACAATGATAGAAATCTGCTCCAAATCAGATGAAGATCTCTCCTACCGTTAGCCTATTAATGATGACCTTATCTCTAGATTGTGTGAAGGCATATCTCGACTCTTCCAGCTTGTCATCATTAATTGCCTTAATCACCTTATATTCTCGAGGTAGAATGAGAGGGTGGCACCTCTCCTTCCTTGAACACACACCACTCATGTTGATTAGCTGGTGCATCATGAGGTGGAGCAATGAACCTGCATCAATGGGACTTCTCCCCTACTCTCTAGGTATCTATGGGAACTTTGTGTCATCTGAGACATCATGGTCAGAGTATTTAAGGTCATTGACTCCTCCTACCATGTTATCCTAAGTTTTTACTTCATTGGGAATTTTCAGCATGACTATACGTATCTCTGTCTGAGTGCATTGCATGCTCTACATACTAGTTTTGGCTCTCAGCTTATTTTTCCCCTATGGGGATGGTACTCCCCCCTCTTTATCTGGTTCATGCTCTGGTTCCGACTCCAAGCCCTGCTGCATGGATTCCATGGCCGGTTCTGCTTCCTATGGCCCTTTTCCCCTTGACACGTCAGATTCCGTCTGCTCAACATCCTCTACCAGCTACTCGGGCTCCTGTGTAGATTCTTTCTCCTCCTCCACATATAATGTGGTTTTCTCGTATTCCGGTGTGTGGATTTTTTCCACATCCACCACTATCAGCATATCACTGGTTCCACCTTATGGTCCCCATGTAGTACACCGGGTGCTTCATCTAGTTCTTCTTGGTGCTCTAACCCGTGGTGGTGACATGATGGTTAAATTCAAATGAAAATCTCTCAATTCATCGGGTGGTAGTGCAATTCCACACTCTATCGTTCTTCCACTTAGCTCAGAGTTTTTATCCTTATCAAAAATCACAATGGGTTGGTTTTCACCCCTCTTTTTGGCTTTATAGTGTGTCGTGGAAATGAAAGTTGTGTCACACTAATGCTTGTCACTTTTCCCCTTTTCATTATGTTTCCTGCGCCCTATACCTTTTTACCTGTTAACCATTCTTTTGCACGTCCTATTTTTCGAACCTTGGTTTTCTTGTAGCACCCCATCCCATCTACCCATTCCTATTCGGTCGAGACCCTCCATGTGAGCTGAATTGTTTTTATTTTTATTCTTTTTACCTTTTTATGGCCCTATTTTTTTTTACGTAACTCTTTACTGCGCAGTAACTTCCTAAGTACTAGGAGGTTTATTGTCCCTATACAGCTTAATTTGACTCCCATTGACCCTTCCTCTGATTTTTGTACCTCCTAAGTCTTTCAATTATGTAGCTCCCCCATATGTGACAGTATTCACTTCGTATGGTCCCAACCAATACATTCTGAATTTTCTTGGGTGCCGAAGAAATTTACTGTCATATACCAAGACTAGGTTTCCTTCCATGAAACTCTTCCATTTTATATGTCTTTCATGCCAAGATTTTTCCCTTTATTTATATAATTCTTGGTGAAATCCTGCTAGAATCCTATCTTCTTCCATCACCATTAGTTGACTTAGCCTTTCTTGTACTGCACCTCATTCTGTCATGTTAGTGATTGTTTCTATGCGCAGACTAGGTACCAAAAATTATAATGGCACCACTTCTTCTTGTCCATACACCAACCTGAATGGTCTCTACCCTGTCAACTTTTTTCATGTAGTCTTGTATACCCATAATACTGTTGGTTTCTTCAAGTCCCAATCGTCCCTGTTGACATTGTAGATCTTTGTCAGTGCACTCTCTAGAATCTTATTAAAGGCTTCCACTATTCCATTGGCTTGAGGGTCATATGGTACACTCTTTTGAAGAGAGAATTCAAACTTCTCGATCATGGACTTGATAGTATTATTAATGAAATGAGTGCCTTGGTCACTCATCAAAATCCTTGGGCATCCAAATTTAGTGATCACTTGCTCAAACAGGATGTGTGTTGTTGTCTTTATGCTGCAATTTTTACTAGTGCTACCTCTGCCCATCTCATTAAATACTCTTTCGCAGTAATGATATACCTTGCTCCTGATCTTCTGGTGAATTAATTGGTCCCACAAAATCTATTTCCCATTTTTTGAATACTTGCAAGGTTACTAGTGGTCTCAGGGGCATCTCATCTCGTCTATTAGGTTTTCCAATCCTCTGACATACATCACATTTCTGGCAGTAATCCTTTGCATTTTTGTGAATGGTCGACCACCATAGTCTAGCATGCAATACCTTCTGCACGGTATCTTTTCCTGCATAATGTCCTCCAGCTATTCCCTCATGGGCCTCTGCTAAAATTCCAGGTCTTTCATGTTCTAGTACACATCTTCTCAAGATGTTGTCTACACCCATCTTGTATAAGTGTCTTGCAATCAATTGATAGTTTGTAGCTCCAAATACCATATTTTTCTTCTCTACAATGTTGAACTCTTGTGGTGCTCTACCTGTACTCAAGTATTTAATGATTTCCATAAAATATTCATCGACTACTTGTACTACAAATAACTGTGCATCATAGAAGATGTCCTCTAAATTCCTAGGTTCTTCTCCATTGGAAATCCTTGACAGGTGATCCAGTCCTGCATTCAATGTCCATGGTTTGACTATCACTTCAAATTCAAAATCCTGAAACAATAGTAACCATCTACAAATTATCCCCCCCAACACTGTCTTATTGACTAGGTATTTGAGGGAAGAATGGTTTGTGAACATTTGAAAGTGCTTACCAAGTAGGTAGTGTCTGAACTTTTGTAGTGCATATACTATTTCTAAGCCTTCCCTTTATTTAGTACTATAGTTTTGCTTTGACTCTAACAATTTTCTACTTGCAAATACTATGGGATGGTCTAACTCTCTTGCTCCTAGTTGTGCCATAATAGCTCCAAGTGTTATTGTTGATGCATCTACATGCACATGGAATGTATTTTCCCAATATGGGAATACTAGTATTGGTGTTTGCACCATTTTTTCTTTTAGAGTGTCCAATCCTTGCTGACAGTCCTCATTCCATTGGAATTTACTATATTTCCTCAAACAATTCTCCATCGATGCAGTGATTTGTGCATACCCTTTTATGAATTTCTTGTAGTATCTTGTGTGTCCGAATGTTTCTCTCAACTGACGTACTGATCTCGGTGGTGGTAGATTAACAATCACTGCAATCTTGGTAGGATCTACTAGAAAGCCTTGTTTGCACACTATATGGCACAATAGTATCCCAAAACGTGTCCCAAAGATGCACTTTTTGATATTTAATGATATCTGACACTGCCTGCATCTTTCCAACATTATCCTTCATACCTCTACATGGTCTTTCAACAAACTGTAGACTATCCAGTCATCTAGATATACCTATAAAAACTAGTGGATGAATTCTTTGAATGTGGCTATGAATACTCTTGAGAATATCATTGGTGCATTGTTTAGTCCAAAAGGAAGGACTGTGTACTGGTAGGAACCCAATTATGTGGAAAAAGTGGTCTTGTACCTATCTTCTGGGGCTATCTTGATCTGATGATAGCTTGAGAATCCATCTGTGAATGAGTATGCTTCTTGGCCTCCTACATTCTCTAATACCTCATCTATGAAAGGGTTAGGGAAAGGGTCATGTAGGCAAGCATCATTCAACTTCCTCAGGTCGACACATATCCTTATCCCTCCCTACTTCTTCTCCTGAACTACCATATGTCTTACCCATTCAGATTCCTCTACTAGTTCTATGATTCCAGCCTCCAACATCCTATCAATTTCTACTTTTACTTTCTGATTATATATTGGGTTCAGTCTATATGGTCATTGTCTAACTGATCTAGCCTTATATTTGAGAGGTATCCTTATCTCTCCTAACTTTCCTACTATTCCTTTCATCTCTATAAAGGTTGTTGGGAACAAGTCACTATACTCATGCAGTAACTATGTTATGATTTCTACTATTTGCTCATCCTAGTAGTCTCCAATGTTGGCCATATTGGGATTCTCAGTTGTCCTAATGTTGGTTTTCTTCACCTTGATCAACGCGAAAAATACTTCTGATTTCAGAGGTGAACCTTCCACCCATATTTCACCTTCAACTTTTGTTATCTAAATGTTGCACGTGTCCTCTTCATCTGGTGCTTCTTCCTGCACATGGTAGAATGACAATATTTCTTTCACTATCTATCTGTTCTACTGTTGATATTCTGTCATAAGTTCAAATTTTGGTTCCTGAATGAATATCACCCCTCTAATTTGTTTGAGTGTTGAATCTATGTTGGGGTTCTCATGTTCAAATGAGAAAGTGACTACAAACTTCGGCTGTAGCACTGTCTAGTCTATAGTGCCTCTGCACAGTTCCTTGTCTATATACCAATTTGCTAGAATCCCTTCCAGTGTGTGAAAGTACTCTTTTGTCGCAACATGCAAGAAAAAAAGTTCAGTTTTTCTAAATCCACCACATATTCGTCGCTATCTCAACGCATGTAATTTGTATTCGTCACAAGAGAGACACACCTAGTTTGTTTAAATTAATATACCTAATGTTCGTCGCAAGAGTGACGACTGACCTAATGTTAAAATTGACTATTAAAAATGAAAAATAAATAAGTAAAAAAAAGAAATATTTTTAGGTCACGGTCATCACAATTGCGACGATAGTGACCTAAAATTGGACTATAAATATTTGACGATTTAAATATGTTGCGACAATATTGCTATAACAACGATGGTTCTAAAAGGGTATTTTTGTGCGGAAGAATGTTGTTAGAGGTGGGGAATAAAGTAAAGCAGGTGAAAAGGGTGATGGTAGATGTTATTGGCCTTGTAAAAAATGTTGCCTCAAATGTCTCGTAAGAATTTTAATAGCAACAACTACAAAAAGTTGTAGGAAATATGGGCACATTGATGGTGGATCAAATGAATATCGTCCCATGGT
>SNQJ01S0027263.1:75723-96483 GCA_010110895.2 Picea sitchensis | reverse complement strand
AGTGGGAGAGAGAGGGATGTGAGAGATAATGGGTTTAGATAGGGGCAGAGGGTGATAAAGGTGTTGATGATTGGAGCTAAGTGAGGAATTCTCCAGGAAAAAAACCTAAGAGAGATCCCCCAAGAGGGGTGTGTGGTTCCTATATGAGATAGAGCCGGAACGTAGAGATGACCACTTCCTTATAGAGAGTTGAGAAGAAATCGAGATGATTCTTCTGTGTAACGCAGTGAGAAAGGAGATCTGCAGAGTTGGATGTGCCTGTGGCTGAGCACAAGGTGAACGTGTGAAATCCCAAAGTGTTGGGTGCATTGTCATGAGACATAGATGAAGATGATGTATTAGCCTCCTCTAAGAAAAGAGTTGATGAGAAAATCCAGATGACTCTCTTCAAAAATAGAATGCCCGCAATGTCTTATCGGTAGATATTGAACCAATCAATTAACAAAAAGGGTGCCTCGAAAGGTTCTTCGTTATAATTCCACGTTTGTAGTGATTGTTCATGTGTGGAAGCATAGAACAATTTATGAATTACCATGCACATAACTAAAGTGGATATGGTGTTCTTTGAAATCCTGTCGATGGTTATGCATATAGGGAAATTGAGGAAAAATGGGCAGATTTCAAAGATGAACCTCGCAGTGTTAGGCTTAGTATTGATGTTTATGCCTGATGATTTATTAGGCTATAATCAAGTTTTGGTAGATGAAATAAGGGATTACCTTAAGACACCTTTCAGAGCCTGTTATCCTCATTTTTGGTTATCAAGATGATGACATGATAATGACATGGTGATAGAAGATCTGACTCTTCATTAAGATCATTTTCATGAAGAAAGTTACAGTGATTGTTCATGAAGCATAGAACACTTATGGATTACCATGCATGTAGTAGAAGTGGATATGGTGTTCTTGAAACTCAATGATGGTTGCGTATATAGGGAAATTGAGGAAAAAATGGGCAGCTTTCAAAGACGAACCTCGTAATATTAGGATTGCTGTTTATGCTTGATGATTTATTAGGCTGTAATCAAGTTTTGGTAGATGAAATAAGGGATTACCTTAAGACACCTTTCAGAGCCTCCTCATATCCTCATTTTTGGTTATCATGATGATGACATGATAATGACATGGTGATAGAAGATCACTTCATTAAGATCATTATGAAGAAGTTAGACACTTGTCAGCCAAAATCACTTTTGGAGACAAGATTTGCTAGCCGCATATATTTCCTCATGAAAGTACTTATTTCACAGTCGAATTTACCGATCAGAAGTGACCTTCCAAGACCGTGTTAAAGGTCGTGAAAAGGAAATGACTCTTAAGAGAAAAACGGATATGTTTCGATCCTTCTAGAAGGAATCTTCTAGAAGGATGAGTTGGAGCTCAATTTGTTACTTAGTTTAATGAATCTCCAGATATCTTGGATTACATTCTATCCAAGTAACTACAATAACTCTTTCCTATATATTGAAGGATGATTCATGGAATGTTAGTAGCAAATTAGCAAGAGTAAGATATATTGGAGAATTGGTGAACTATTGTATGGAGAGTTGATGTCAAGCAAAGAAACGTAGAGACGTACCACAAGGTTATCACAAGTAGTGGAAATTCCCCAGTGGAGTCACATTTTTCAAGGATAACCCGTGAGTGCGATACGTATTCACTCCACGCATCCACCCGATCCGAACAAACCGTGACGTATCATCACTCTTTCCCTAGTTTTAGAGTGTTGAATGGACAAGAGAGGAAGAATGATATATTTATTTGTAAATGCTTTCCTTATCTCTCATAGCCTCATCATGATGCCTTGGCGCTATCCGCTAATCACAACAACACAAACCAATCACAACAAAAGCATTAATATGTTCAAAACTCTAAACTATACATGTGATCAAGGAATCATGTAATAAGATGACATCATCATTATGGAAAGGGACATATTCATGTATTATATTAAATGAAAGAAAAATGATACAAATGAACAAACCAAATTTCCCCAGAATCCAAAATGAACAAAACCAAATTTCCTCCTGTTTATGACCGAGATAAGCGCAAGCCTCACTATCCTTGCCTTATGTGTAATGATGATCACACCAAGGATTGTCCAAGACGTACTGAAGTTCATAGTTCCTTCAATCCACACCGAAAACTTCTACTCCAGCAGTCTTGTATCAACCCTTCCCATCTCAACAATCGTGCTTCGCTATCATCCACGACCAACCATCCGGGTCTACATCCAATCAATCTTTATGTTTTAATGTGTACCGGGTGATTCGCTAAAAGACATCAAGCTTCACTTGCTACTCATGCCAAAGACTATTCTTCTTCCAAAGAGAAGGTTGACAACACACCTCGATGAAGTTTCAACCGGCCCAATCGAATCCATCTATCATCGGGTCCTCTCATCTCAAAAGACCAAACCTTTGATACAGGCGAGGCATTTTAATCACTCTCAAAGGTGTCAGTATAGTCGGCATTCGATCCTCATGCTCGTGCGGCTCATAACTACAGCATTGTAGAAGATCTCGCCCAAGCACCTTCAACGATGTACCTTCAACGATGTCTACCCTTGAATTCCTTCAGTCCTGTCCTACACAACGAAGGGCTCTCTTGAAAGCCATAGGTGGAATCGATCCCACCGATGAGAATTTAATAGCTTTTGATTTAACCGAGCATATCCCGGTGGTTACTCCGCCAAGAGCTTTATCAAATGTCAGTTGTTGTTGTTTATTGAAGAGCATTTGCCTGGACAGCTTGTTGATGAAGGTGCCCACCCGTAGTCATCATGTCTTTCCTTTGCCGAAAGCCATTGGCCTTCCACCCAACTCAGTCACAAAACACTTTGGCGAGCCTTCAATGGTTCCTCCGGTTTTAAACCTTATGGTGTTCGTCTGTCTGGCCACACTTGGTGTGCGCGACCGCCCGCATAGAAGTGGAAGTTTTGATACTCCCCTAGATTACAATCTTCACTGGACCGTTGGGTCGATTCTACGCGTCGCGGTATCCACCTTGCTTTCAGGTCTCCACGCTTCCTCATGAAGGAAAGTGGTCACGGTCGCATCAACTTGCCTTCTTCAATACCGATGCCTGCATGTGCAATGTACCGTTCATTGCAAACACCTCTCAGGGTTATGAGAATGTTGGAGCCGGTCTTTTAAAAGATTCGTCATAAATGGGTACTTTTCCCATAACTCCACCACCCAATATTTCTAACTCGCCGGGCCAGACCATTAACATGATTTCTACCGCGCCTCGCGAACGTCCCCGCGGTCCGAGGACCCATGGATAGTCCCCATCCCCGAGATCATGTTCGCCGCGACGCGGCGTCGCTAGTCCGGTTGAGTCCGCTACCAAGCTATTCAATCGGCAACCCCTACTTTTCTTCTTGCGAGGAGTTGTCTCCCGATCCTTTTCATGTTGTCTTTCCAACCGACGAGATGATTCGAAGTGTCCGGCCTTTGGATGACACCCTTTGGGACGATGGAAATCATCGTATCATATTGTTTCTGGAGCAGCAAAATCTGGAGAATTACCAACGGCTTTAATCTTCACGACCATTGCTGCTGTTAACTGCTCCTCGATCTATACGAGATGCTCCGCCGAAGGGAATCTGAGTAACATTTCACCTACGATACCCATCAATATTTCCATAAACCCGATAGTCGAGAATGTTCATATTGGAGCCCCTCGTGGTTCACTGGACGAAATCACTGCTTACACGTCATTGTTAAGGAATTTCGTGATATTTTGCCTGATACGCAGGAAATGCCAGGTATTGAACCCTCAATTGTGGTTCATGAAATCAAGACATACCCGAGCACTAAAACTGTCGACAAATGTTTCCACTGCTCATCCACGGGAAGCCATCGCTTTGAGGTTGAAAAATTACTTAAAGCCGGTTTCCGATGCACCGTGGCCTTGACAGAGTGGGGTTCAAACCCCGCCGATCGAGCAAAAAGGTGGTGGTATTGCCAGGTGGATTATAGTAGGGATATTAATAAAGTCATCCTAAGGACAATTTTCTCGAATTTTTCACGATCGGGATTGTCGATGACCTGTGTCGGGCAAATCTTTTCTATGGATGGATTTTCCGGCTATAATCAGATCAACACGCTTCCCGAGGACCGTAACACAAACCGCCATTTGTCCTTGGGGTACTTTTGTCTACCGGAAACTTCCTTTCGGTATGAAGAACGCCGGGTGCTAATGCTCCAATGAAGCTATGTCCCACGCTCATATCAAGCATTTTTTTCAACCCTATTTGGACGATTTATCCGCTTCATTTCTTTACGCCGGGTTGATCATCCCATACATCTCCGAGCCATTTTCGAAGTTTCAAGGTCGATTCTACCAAGATTCGCATTGAATCCGCGACAAATGTGTATTTTGCGTAGAACCGGGCAGTCTCCTTGGTTTTATTGTTTCACCTAATATGGGATCCGGTGGATCCTATTAAGGTCGAAGCGATCCTTAATCTCCCTCCTCCTTCCACTTACGCCAACTCCAAAGTTTGCGTAGCAAACTTTCTCGGCCGGTTCATCCCTAACTATGTCGAGATTATCAAGCCATTACCGCCTCGTTGAAGAAAGGTTCCGAAGTTTGTCCGGGATAAAGATGCCACGATGCCTTTGAAGCACAGTTGTCCCCCAAGCTCCTCTTCTTTTCTCCGATTTACAAGAGAGACTACTTTCTTTATTTAGCTACACCGAAAGTATACCATATTGGTATGGTTCTTGTTCAAGAGGATGATGCCCATGATGGAACATAGTATTCTATTACCTGAGTCCAAGTTTGACTTCCACAGAGATTAAATACCAACATGTTGGAAGCTGGCCTTGGCTGCTGTCCAAGTTGTCCAACGTTTTTTGTCACTATATTCTATTACGCAATACCATTGTAATTTCGGATTGCAACCCTATTTAACACATACTTACTCGACAATTTTTGGGGGCAAAGTACTCTAAATGGATAGTTATTCTCCAGAGTTCGATTTGGAATTTGATCGTTACATCAAGAAGTCTCTGTTTTGCTGAGTTGATTTGTGATTTTCCCCACACCGCAACGGAACGAAGGATTCGCTACCCGACGAGTCCCTTTTCCTCATGGATACCAATGATATTTGGTATGGGATATCATCATCTATCTCCAAACTCAAACTTTCCTCGGCCGGAGTTGTCCGTAGTCGAATCCACGTCGTTCGGTTATCAAGCCCGTGAATTACATTATTCCTCGGCGATACTTTATCGCTGGGTGTTGATTCGTGTTTCGACGCTGTTTCTGACCTTTGGACGGTAAGCCGCAGAGAGCTTTGAATGATTGTCACTCTGGATCATGTGGTGGTCATGTGTTTGGGTATGCTATTGCCCATAAGTTCTTATGAGCTGGGTATTTTTTTGGCCTTATTTATTTAACGACTGTATAATCGTCATTCAAAAATGCCATGTTTGCTAGACCTATAATCATAAGATTCGTTCGCATCCTGCTCCACTTCATCCCGTAGTCTCCGTGAGGGTCCATTCGCTAAATGGGCATTGACTTTATGACCTGTCACCCTTACTCGGCCGGGGGGCATGGATATATTATCGTGAAGCCGTTGATTATTTTTACAATGCGCTCCGTATGATACGACGTTGATAATACTGAGGATCAAGTAAAGATCTTTTCTCTTTAACCATGTCATTATCATTTTGGTGTTCCTGACTATCACCATCGATCACTAGAGTCATTTTCAAATATGATGTCTGAATTAACTAAGTTGGGCCTTCGGCATGATATCTCAACGCCTTATTATCCACAGCCTAATGGCCAAGTTGAAGCCATTAACAAAGTTCTCATCACTATGATTAAACGGATGATAGGAATCCATAAACTAATGGCACACACGTATGTTATTTCATAATTGTGGGCTTATCGGACATCAGTTAAGTCTGTCACGGGATTTGCACCTTTTCGTATAGTATATGGTATGGAAGCCATTCCACCCATAGAATGCGAAATTCCATCTTGAAATTAGCCGAGAACTTTTACCAAATACTTCACGAGGAAGAACGTTCGCTGTATCTAATGTGATTAGACGAACCCCGCCGTGATGCTACCTTAGTAATCGAAGCCCATAAAAAACGTGTTAAGGCACAGTTTGACAAGCATGTTAAACCTCGTATCTTTTCCGGCGAGACCTTGTTCTTTATATGAACAAGACAAAGACGCCTTAGGGTCGTGGGTAAATTTAAACCAATGTGGCGAGGGCCTTATATTGTTAGCAAAGTTTTGGGCAAGGGGCATATGAGCCGATAGATTATGATGGGATACCTATGAGTGAACCTTAAAATGGGTTATAATTCTTAAGAAATATTATGCAGAGTCATTTGTGCATAACACACTTGTATTTTAATGTATCATAAATTTTGTGTGTTACTATAGTTTAATTTTGTCGTTATCTGGTCTCTAAGCTCATGTGACGCTGTGTTTGATTTCCAAATGTCAAAGTATTCTCTACCCTACTTTGTCTTCACTAATGGCGCTAGCCGTAGTACCCAAAACCTAGCTTCCGCTGCATGGCAATCTATGCCCCAACGAATGAACTTATTTTCTCTAATTTAGGTGTATGGGTTTAGGGCGAGCAACCAACAACATAGCAGAGTATAGCTACCGCGATGAATTATTGGCTGATGCTATCTCTCTTGGGATCTTCGTTTGTTGTGCGACTTGACTCGCAATTAGTGGTGCTACAAAATGGCACGTCTATATTCTATTAGAAGTCCCTATTATTAAGAGTTTATTTTGCTAATTTCTATTGGAAAGAAATTTTGATTACATTGAATATCAACACATTCCAAGAAATCTAATATACAACTGAAGGCAAGTAGGCTAATTATGTATTAGATAGACATTTAAACCATTTATAAATCAAACACATGCACACAAATGTAAAGTAAGCCGGTAACAACCATGTACATATATATCGATCAAAAGTGTTTGTTACAAAATCTGTCCCAAGACCAAAAAGATAAAAAATGAAAGCCCATGGCTTCTACATAACAACATCATTGATGTCATGATATCAATGATGTTCACGATAGCACACTGATGTCCTAGCAACTCTGTGGAGTAGACGACCCATAGAGGCTGGAACTCACACGGTATGACGCTGATCATTCTGTTGGACGTCATCTAAGGACATGTCCGGAATGTCATGCATCAACCCTCTAAATTTTGCTCCACAACCAGATAATCAAGAAAGTACGTCAGAAATCGAACTATCGCTTTCTCCTCGCCACAGATGGGAGAACTCCTACCGTCCGTATGTCCCAAACGTCTGTGTTATCAATAACATTTGATGTTAGTCTTCGAATTACGGGTCAAAACCCAAAACATTTAAAACTCAAAAAGATGGTGACCTTTTTACCAATGTTTCCCCACTCTGAACCCTCAGGAAGAGCGAGGACAGGATCACCTCGGAAATCCGTGCCTCGATAGGTACAGTCCTCAAACCATAACCACCGATTTCGGGAGCCAATCTAAAAACGATCGGCCATATTTGATCGGTCGGTCCGCCACATGCTCTCGCCATGTTTCTGCACCAACGGCTATTACGTGGTTCTCTAGGACCAGAACCGCCAGCCTCTAAGCCGGTACATTAGACTCTTCTACGTATTAGGTGAAATTATCGTGAGGTCCATACCCAACCGCTTGAAGTCACCGGGCATTGTCACCGCTTTTCAAATTCGTGAATCGCAGATTCCGCCGCTAAATACTCTTAGGCTCAAGACACTCGGTGAGCATACCGGGAAGTAGCTCAGGAGCCATGAGGTGTGAAGCTACTCCGCCATCCGGCAATGGTCCGCCGTAATAGTACCGAAGAGCATATCTCACTCCCCGATAGTAACTTTCCTCCTTCCTACTTTCCGCACTTAAAGGTTCTCTATACTCGCTCATTTTTTTTTCCACCTCTACGAGGGCCAGTTAAAGTGACATGTGATCCCCGTCAGGATAATCCAAAGAGGAAGTAAATATCCTCAATGTCTATGGTCAATGTGTGCATTCCCACTCTGAAAACTTTTTGATCAGGGTCCCACATGTGAACGATATGTTCCAACAGACGCACTTGAGCTCTCATGCCCCAGATTCCTAAGAATTTCGGCCCACAATTCTCTAGGGCTTAATTGTAGCCGGGTGATTTTCGATGCATTGTTTTCATCCTCGGTGTCGCTCTTCCATTCAAGAACCATGGTGTGCTATTAACCTGCAAGAAAAAGACCATAAGGGAATAGTCGATCTTAACCATCAAAAAGTGGATTCATGTGGCAAAAACGTTAAGCAAAAAATCTACTCTGCGCTTTCCGCAGGAGAGCATAACACACAGTGCGGAATTTCCGCAGTGTGGTTAAGCCTCCCCTGCGGAGACCCTTAGTTTCCGCAGGTCACTTAAAGCCCACCTGCGGAAACCCATTGAGGCGCGTAGGGCTTTATGAAAACCCTCATAAATCAACTTTTAACCATTTAAACCTTAAATTGTTCGTTGGGCGAAAAGAGAGAGGATTGAAACTTACTTGTTTGATCCCGACGGCTCGAGATTTGATGCACCGAACTCCCGTGAACTCTCAAGATCGGAGGTAAATTGGTCACTTTGGCAATGTTTTGGCAATTTGGAAACACAAATGGTAAAAATGAACCGGTAACTGAATATATTTACTTTTTACTTTTCAAAAAAAAGTGGGTTTTCATTATTTCATTACATTGCCTATGAACCCATCGCTAATATTGGAACAGATAACATTGGATAAAACTTTCCATAGGGACGGTTAGGGATCCAAAATTTTTGCATTTACTGTGTGCAGCTATGAGTTTTTTATGGTTTTAGTTGAAAACCTGGCGTGTTTTACCCGCTCTAACACTTGTCAAAAACCTAAAACGAGGTCCGCTGCTAAGCTTTTATCCTTTTCCCGTGCTTGATGCTGTTATACTAAAAGGAACCCCCGAGTTGACTTTTAAGCCCTTTCACGGACTCCCAAAATGAAAAGGTTGCTTGTTTATTGCCATATTTTCACGCTCGTTAAAGCATTTGAACTTATGCATCCTCCGAGCGATAGTTTAACCCTTTTCGCCTCGATTATGGTACCTAAAGGCAATGCAGTGTTGAGTTTTTGGAGTGTTTTTCCTAACTTCATATAATCTTGAAAAACCTTCGAAGTTTACTATCTTTGGACTCTAAAACAAACATTGACAGACCAGATGGGACCGAACCACTCTTCTTAGGGTTCGTTAAAAAAACTCCGAGGGACTCATCCGGCTGATGAGCTTATATCAACAAGTTATTATGTGATCCCTCTTCAAGCTTGGCGAAAATAAAGAGGCACTTTACAAGAATGAGTGGGGAAAAATTTAAAAGGGATATATTCGCTTTATGTTAATTGGGCGCTAGTGTCGCCTGAACACAGACACTCTTATTCATCATTTGAAGCCGGTTTGGGAAACTCATTTGTCTCTCATCCCGATTTAATTCGGCAAGGTTTTTGTGTGTCGCCTTTGAGTCAATGCTGCCAAATCATTGGTCGCGGTCATCCATATAGTTCAAGAGTTGTCCATTCGAGTTCCATTGAGTCGGGCTATCCGCAGTTGTACTTTATTCCGGTAGTCAGCCTTCCTGCGGTCCATATATCACTGTTCCACTGCTTTCACTCCCTTTCAAAACTGTTATCTGCTGTGTCACCGATGGGGATAGATCATGTCTTCCGGTGATCTAGTCTCAGGTTCCACGACATCAAAGACATTGAGTCCCGACTATGACTTAGAAATCTTTAGTACCTTGAGCTTGCATGCCTCAATGGCAAGTTCTCGCTTTCGAAAGAGGGTTTACATCAATGACCCCTAATCAAATGATTCCACAAATATTCGAATTCAACTCATCTATTCAAATTCAATGGATTGTACCATGGTACTCAGTCATTTAAATTAATGGTGGTTTCCCTTGCAGTTGTTAACGGTTTCATCATTGACCGGTGATCAAGTGGTCTCTGCCATGTTGGACATCAGCACATGTAATCACATGGCGATTAATTTAGGTGATGATTAGCCATCCTCGATATTATCGGCTATAATCCGTGCTATGGAGTATGTATTATTATACACATAGATCCACCGGGTATGTTTCGTGGCTATGCCCGCCCGATTACAATTATCGCACAGATCCACGCATTCCAGCTGGTCGTAAGGCGATTAAATGACTACATGGATCCGACAGTATGGATTGGTGGCCACACTTTTGTTTATGACGGCCATTAGTCCGTGATCCTATATGGAAATGCTCCCACTAATATATGTATGATATCAGCCGATGTTGATTGTTTGTGCTCCTATAGATGTGCTTTTTGGTTCTGACACACATAGTTTTACAAAGTCTCTTTCTCAATCTACACCGCCTTTACCCCTTTAATTTTGGGGGTACTCAGTTATCCTCCTTTTACATCAAGATGATGACATTGATAATGACATGGTGATAGAAGATCCGACTCTTCATTAAGATCATTTTCAAGAAAGTTAGACTTATTAGCCAAAATCACTTTTGGAGACAGATGCTGTGTTGCATTATATATTTCATGGAAGTACTTTTGTTTCATGGTGTCGCATTCTACTGACTGCTGACCTTCCGCACTGTGTTAAAGGTTTGGGTGCGGAAATGATTCTTAATTGAGAAAACGATAAGTTCTCGATCCTTCTGAAGGAATCTTCTAGAAGGATGAGTTGGAGTTCGAATGGTTACGTAATTAATGAATCTCCAGACATCTGGATTACATTCTATCCAGTAACTAAACAATCCTTTCCTATATATTAAAGGGACATCATGGAATGGTTAGTAGCAAATTAGCAAGAGTAAAGATATTGGAGAATTGGTGAACTATTAACAGGGAGAGTTGATGCTGCAGAGCGTAGATACCACAAGGTTATCACAAGCAGGGAAATCTTCATGCATGAGCAATGTGTGTCAAAGCTAGAAGCCATTGAAAGGAGATCTAATGACATCAAGGTTCTGTGTTGTATCATTTTCTTCACGCATTATAATACATGAATATGTCCCTTTCCCATAATGATGATGTCATCTTATTACATGATTCCTTGATCACATGTATAGTTTAGAGTTTTGAACATATTAAATGCTTTTGTTGCATTGGTTTATGTTGTTAGGATTGAACTAATGAAGAGCATCAGAAAGGCAGCTGCAGGGAACAATGTAGATAAGGAAATCATTTTACAAGTAAGTATATATCATTCTTCCTCTCTGTCCATTCAACACTCTAAAACTAGGGAAAAGAGTAGTATTCTGTCATGTTTCGTTCCAGATCCAGGTGGATCCGAGGAGATTAATCAGGTCCACTCACGCATCCTTGAATGAGCCTCAGAGGGGACTTATGCTTATGTTTGAATGTCATTCAAGTTGATGAATAATGGTGCAACATTATTAAAGTGGGCCATGGATCATTCCTAAATATGATTTGATTGGCAAAGATCTATTGCTGATTATCAATATGATCTCACTCATTCATTCCATGTTAGGGAACAACATGTTCCATATTAAAGAACTTTATCAAGTATAGAATGTATGGAATATTTATAAACCCCCCAAAATTGTTGTTTTCTATCATAGAAGATAAATTTTGGGGGAATATCATATCCCTTAAAACTTATAACACCTAACCCATTTAATAATTAATTTAACCCCTAACTCCTATAAAATCTAATACTTAATTAATATCTAAATTCTATAACCGCTAACCATATAATCACTAAATCTTCGAACCACTATCATCCATAACCCTAACATACACTCCAACAATGTCTAACTCTTTGTAGAACCTACTTCCTAACATTGTACTTGTATCCCTCAAAAATTCTAAAAATAAGCTACAAGGGTCCTATGTGATGGTTCAAGGACTCATCCAACACTATATCCTGAGAAGTTATGTGGGCTAGAAGTTGTTGTTCATAGAAGTTAAACCTAAGAATGTTCACTTATGGAACAAGTCCCTTATTTCCCTCCCTTGAGCTTGGTTAGACCCCTTTTGAGAGACCCATTCTTCGTTCAAAACTAACTTATTCATGGTGCCCAAATTCACTTTGAGGTGAATGATATGTTATATAGGTCATATGTGGTGGTTCGACTACTTGTATATGGTTCTTGAGATTGAGAAGCAAGGTTTAGGGTTGAAGAATCGTGTTTCCTTCATCAACTATATTCATGAACCTAAGACCCATCCACCATGATCAAGAATACCTCATAATGTCACCCATATTCAACTTGGATGCCAAAGACTCCTAGAGAGGACTCACAGTCATGGTTTTTGTGGTGTTGTTGATGGTGAAGCTGGTTTGAGAAGGTTTGCTAGGCTTTCAGCCATTAATGAGCCAACTTGTCATGTTTATGTCTCTACACCCATTTTCAATGTAAAAACCTAATCATGATGCCTTTCCATATACCTCTTTAAAGGCCAAATTTCTATTTATAATAATTCTACACCCATCCATGGTCTCTAGTATGGTGACTTGAGGACAAGCCATGAAAGCTAGATAGATATATATGTTTCCAGTTTGATTTGTTGTTTCCCACTGGCGCAGTTAAGGCTTGAGGCTAGTTTCTACCACAACCATGGTCAAGGCCTGAGACCCATATGTATTATGAAAAAAATATAAAAGGTGATGGTATAGGTGTTTTTCATAGCACATGAGCTTGAGAAGGTTCACTTATGGCTTAAGTCCTTTACTCCCCCGTTAACCATTTTTTAGGTGTTAAGACCTATTTCTAGGGAACAAAACCTACTTATGGCACCTATATCCTACATCTTGGAGACCTTCAAGGAAGCCTTACAAATGAGTGATGGGTTGTTTAAGGCTTCCCTCTACCCATCCTTACTGCAAAAAAACTCTTAATGATGTCCTTATCCAACTTTGATGCTAAAGACCCCAGAGAGGGATTGTGTTGTGGTTTCTAGGTGTTGTTCGTGGTGATTGATCCTAAGAAGTTCTACTAAGGGCCCTCATATACCTTGACATTGGTTAGACCTAATACTAATTATTGGTTCATGTATGGGTTATTTCCCATCTTTTCACCTAAGTTGAATGAAACGTTGAAACATGTATTGGTTTTAGAAATGGGAATTCCTAGAAATGCATCTCCTTCCGTGGGTACGCTGGAGGGACAAGCACTGTGTGTGTGTGTGTGTGTGTGTGTGTGTGTGTGTGTAACAACAGCAACAACAACAACAATACTAGTAATATAATTTTAAGTTCGCGGCCAAGATAAACACCAAATTGGTGTATGAGACCCTTGTTTGTGGGACAAGGACCCCTTCCATGCAACGATTTTACTAGTTAAGTTCATGGACGATACCTACCCCATCTCAATCGCTGATCCTTTGAAATTTCATGACATCTCTAAAATTATTCCACCTAAAACTTTGTGAAAGTTACAGAGTCTCCAAGGGAAATCCAACTTCCTATGACGGTTTGTCCCTGAGTATGCCACTACAATGAAGGTGATATTGTTTTACTATATGATCAAGCCCATGATAATCTCGGAAAATGTATGTTTTAACCTTTGTGTTTTTATATTTTATAGATTCTAAGAGTGTAAGTTGAGTTCTAGTTGTAGATGACTAATATAGTTAGGAGTTGATTTATACTCCAAGTTATATTCCCTTCTAAATACCTTAATTAAAGACTAGCTTATTTATACCTAACCCTCCCCCCCCCCCACACAAAAAAAAAAAAAAAAAACTCTCTATATATATATATATATATATATAAAGAAATAAAGAAGAACAACTCCAAACCTTCAATCAAAAACACATTATAAAAAAATGAATTATTTCAAAGATTTTAAGCTTCATAACTTTTATAGTGATAATTACTAAAATAAATTATCCCTTCATAAAAAATAAAAGATTAAATATCTATTCTTAATACAATTTAAAAAAAAAACTAAAATCCTTCAATTCAAATAATTATTACTCATTTTCTATATCTACTCTACTCAATATGTGAATGTATAAATAACCTTCACTTTCACCCATATTCTTTGAAGAGACAGGGTTTGGTAAAGCAAGATTTCTTTAAGGCAAGTTTTCTTCAAGGAGAAACCATAATTCAAATCAATTGCTTATTTCCTTGGCAGTGATAACATTACCCTTCTTCAAATAAGCAATCCCATCCGAGGAAAATATTTTCCATATCTACTCTACTCTAATCAAGGGCCATTCGAGACCGATCAGACTGAGAAAGGAGGATTGGTACTATCGAGGGAGCTAATCTAATAGAGGTCCATCTGAGACTGATCAGACCAAGAAAGGAGGCACAATAATTTCGAGGGCAAGGAGGCGCGAGACTGTCAAGAGCCACCCATATGCTTTGAGGAGACATGCTTTGGTAAGGCAACCTTTCTTTAAGGAAATATTGTCGAGGGTAAGGAGGAGTGAGACTATCGAGGGACATTTGAGATCAAGGGAAAGTAGGGATGTAACATACCCGACCACCGAGAGGCCAGGCTATGCCACTTAAACAGGTTGCAAAACACCCAACCACCTACAGGACTTCAGGTAATTATTACCCTAGTGCTTCTCTTTGCAAAACCGTCTGGAGTACTAAGTCTCTAAAGTGAGAGATTTGGTGTCACATGTCCTTTTTGATGGACAGTCTTTATGAACTTCGAGCTTCGAACCTTCGTGAGTTCTTTCTTTTTGTATCCATCTTTCTTCCAAAGTGGTTATTCGTTGGAGTGCATGATCTCCTACCGCGTGTCCAATTTGATCAATGGTCTGGATCTACTTCGACTCTTCGGAGTTTCTATGTTTGAGCACTAACATGTCACATAACTTAATTATTTTTTATTTGCAGGGGCACACATCGATGGTTTGAAGTAACTCACCTTTCACCCTGCAATTCTTTTGACGCTGACACATAACCCCTCGGTGAAATCGTGGTTTGGATTGTGGGACCACCTTGGGGAATTAACTCTCGTGTAACTTGGTTCCCTGAAATGCCTCCTGGACGTTGATCTCTCTCCAAGCAATCTGGCGATTGTGACTTAACCTTTGATTCACTTTCATCGGACAACCCTTGTTCACCTGCCATTCTATCCAACAATCCTGGATCTCTCTTGATCCCACAATGACGATATCTCCCGAATTTGAAGAGGATGGTCACGATCCTAGGCCAAGTCTAAATACACAATAGTTGGCTTAGTAAATCTCAGGTTTCCCAACCTCACAACAATCCTAATTTCCAGCTCTCTTTCCCCCTCATCCTTCACAACCCCAAGAAATGAACACCTTTCTCTGCCATGCAGTCCCTAAGGTTGTTCCATTTCTCTCCAGGGCTCCTCTGCTACTGGTCAGGAAATCTCCCTACTGGAAATTCCAAGGACTCTCAGTTGTGGATAGTTCCATCTGAACTTCCATCAAGTTCATGCACACAAGGATCCATTCCCTCCTGGAATGATCAGTAAATCATTACAACCATTCAATTATGGCTCTCCTCTTCCTACCATTCATTTCCATGCTTATCCCAAGAGCACACAAACTAGCAGGAGTGAGTGAAGAGGAAGAAGAACATGTGAACCGGTGAGAAGAGGACAAACCAAGGGAAGAATGACCCCAAAACAACCCCCAAGGGTTGTTTAAATAATTACATGAAGACAAGAGCCACATGGCCTCCTTCCTAAGAAGCTCATGTAACCCCCTCTTCTCCATAAAATCAATTATCGGTAAATAAAATAATAATAACAAGACTTATCCCCTCAAGCCCTCTCTCTCGTGGAATCATAGTCCCCTATGTCTTTTGTCCTTATTGGTATTGCAACCACCGATGTATTTTATTAATGTATAGGAAGTGTTACATTTCCTAGACACTCTAGCCCCTTTTAAAATTTACCGGCTAACCAGCCTAAGTCATATTTACATAATAAATTATAGTTTATAAGGGTTATAACCGGGATGTTACAAGGGAAATATCAGACCGAGCAAGGAGGCATGAGACTGTCGAGGGAAAGGAGGTGTGAGACTGTCGAGATACATTTGAGACTGAGGGAAATGAGGGAAATGACAGTGAGTATAACCTTTTCACACTCAAATTTTTCGTCTATTTGATAATTAATAAAAGAAAGCCATGCTCAACCTAGGTGTTGGGCATATTTTTTCACCACTATTCCATCGCATCCAAGCTCGAATTCACCATTCCCCAAGTAGCAATGTGTTATTTCCTCATCACCTTAAGCTCACATTCTTGCAATCAAGCATGAAACCCTAGCTAAGTTCGATGACTCTCTGAAACGAAAAATTGAAGGCCGTAATATCAAACCAAAATCTACAATTGAGGGTCATGGAAGGAGATATTTCATGTCCCCTTAACATGGAAATGTATTCTTCTCCTATCTTCTCTTTCTCGCAGTTTCAAGATCCATTCAAATATACATTATAGAGTCAAGTGCTCCAATTATGGATACTATAAGCAAAAGCATATTATTATATTGTTTTTTAGTTTTGATCCATTTTCCTTTAGTTATGAGCAAGTTATAACAAACCCAATCCTCTCATTGTTGTTATGTTCAACCTGGGCTTACCTACTTCATGTACCTTGAATATTTTTTCACATATAATGGTCCCATGGCCTCGAAACCATCATTCTATTCACTGTGATATTTACCAACACTAAAGGGTTTGAATGGATATTATTTGATTTCATTTTTATCATTATAACCTCAACCCCAAAATGAGTTTTTTAATTGGTATTATTCATTATAAGTATGAGCATAGTTTGGCCTATATTACCCATTACAAGTATGAGAAACATTTGGCCTATACAAAGCCTTTGAATTGCCCAACACTTGTGAGGTTTCAAACATCATTTCACCTCCTTGCATTGGATTTAAAATATTAAAAGAGTGTCACACTCAAGCATAAGAAATCTATCATGGCTCATTTGTTTTGTTTTTTTAGTTCTTGTCTTACCTTATAAATGATACAATAAGCTTTAGTTTCGGGTTATGTTTCCCATGTATGTCATATATAGATGATTGTTGTGGTTGTGGGAATCATGCTTCATTAGTTCAAACCCAAAACCCATATGAATTTGATCCCATCCTTGGGTATTACACAACCATCTTGCTTTTATACTTAATTAAACATGTAAAGGTTTATATTTAACATTTCTCAGAGCTCAATTATAATATATCATGTGTGTGTGTGTGTGTGTGTGTGTGAAGCTCAATTTTTCCATATCTTTCCATGATAGATATTTTATGTATATTATTTATAGTTATTCTTTACAATAAAAAACATTTTAAGAGTGTTTTACAATGAAAAACATTTTAATATTCGTGCCTAATTTCACATGCTTACTATTAATCACTTACATAGAATTGAGCCTTTACTAGCACTTTTGCAAACACAATTTGACTCATTTGTTATCCAACATGTGTTCCCTCACTTTTTCACTCTTTCTATAACCAACTATAAAAGAATCATAAATCAATGCATTATATAGATGCACTATTTTTCTTCAATCATAATCTAGTGAGTTTATGATTTCTTGAATATGTTGGGTCTATAAGGTTGATTGTAAATTGCATTTGCATTTATATTTGGTTTGTTATATGAGTTTCTAGAGTTGTGGCTCCCATGAACCCAAAAGGATATATGACAAAGGGCCATAGATGTATGAAGTGGTGGGAGAAGGAAAATATTAATGTTTTATTTTCATTTTAATGCAAAATTAGATTAATTTTCAAAATTATACCAAATAGGCCATTTGTACTTGGGTGACCCAAATATCCAACCCACTCTATTTCCATTTCCACCTCATTTGTAGCCTCACTTGAGTATATCCAAGATAAACCTTATTGTTCCACCCACTAATGATGGCTATAACCCTAGTATTACTCCATATTTCATTGGTAAAGATAGATGGTGAAACCCACACTTGGATCTTGTTATCCTGAGAGCCCCTAAAATTGCACCCTTTGATTTTATTATACTAATTTTAAACAAACTTACCAAATATGTAGAGGTACCCACTCTTGTACCAACTATTATTGATAAAGGAAACAATTGAAGAATACGCAAGTTCCATCTATGCCTCTTTAGGACCCCTAAAACGATCCTATGACATTCCCTGTTATTATGAAATCTGGTGATATCACTTCCATTGTTGATCATGTTGCTAGTTGATCCCACCACATCCATTTTTCTTTCACCACTCAATTGTTAAAATATGATACGAGGATGATCATTTACTTTGATGATATTCACTTAGAGGTATATGTCCCTATGTATCTTGCTTTGAGTACCCATTTCCCATTTCCCTTAAATTATTCTTGGTCATCCACAAGGTGAAGCCCTCATGATCCTTATGAGTATTTAATATGTGTATGTTGTTCTCTATAATCACAAAATTTTACTATGTTATAAATGATGACATTTTGTTCAATGTTGTATAAGTGTCCTAAGTGAACTATGACATTTGCATGGAATTTTTAAAATTTGGGTCATTTTGATTCCATTTATCTAGATAATTAGCTCATACTTTTTGTCATTAGCAGTGCACACATAGTAATCTATCAAGAAATTCTTTATTTTGTTAAAACCTCTTGCTCCTTCCCATAGCTAGTTTTCATCGAAGTTGAAATTCTTGCATTTCATTTTCCTCTTGCATGGTTTAAAGAGTCGAGTTGAAATGCCATCACTTTCATGACCACTCCTTTGAGTAACAACAACCTAAAATCAAGAGCTAATTAAAATTTATCTAGCAACTTTTTTAGGGATCTTCAAACCCATATTAGCTTAGGTGTATAGATTTGGAATAGGATTGTGAGAATAACTTTCTAAATCTCCTAAACAAACATAAATATTTGAGTTAGGGAGTGAAATTCAGTTGTTATATCACTAACTTTGGGAAGCCCTTCTAACACAAGGGTCAAGCACAAGGTCGCATTGGGTCCAATAGAGTAATCAACCCTGCTTTGTTGGCATTGGTGTTGAATGTTGATTGTCCCCCCTATACTTTGGTATAGTAGGTGGTACCATAGAGGCCATAATATTCTAGACTTCCTACCCAAGGCGACAACACAGGGAAGGTGGTGTTGTACCTGGGATCGACGTTGGCTAGACTCACTCAGACTCCTTGGAGGGTTTCCCACTGCTCGGTGAGGTAAATTGCACCAGGGTGTTAGTTCATTAAGAAGGTTGTCAACGTATCTTTCCCACCCGCCGAAACTCAGCCCCTTCGTGCATCGATCCTGCGATGTTGGATTCCATCACCAACTAGCATTTCTTTGTGAGAATGTTTGTATGCATGCTTGACTCCTAGATTAATTAGAGTGTGTTTTTGTTTTCTCCTTAGTTGGCCTTAAGATTCAGTATGTGTCTAATAAATTAGAAACATTACATTGTCCCTTGAAGGTATTGATACAAAAGGCTTGAGAATCATTGCAACTATCGACCGTTCGTCTCTCTTGCCATGACTTATTCATCGCAGAAACTAGGATATGGAGTTTGTATTACGATGAACATGATCCTTGATCGTATGAATAGTTCGTCACAACTATTGACTATTCATTGCTCTTGCGATGACTTGTTGGTTGGATAAATTGGGATATGGTGTTTTTCTTGTGACAAAGATGGTAATCAATTGTATGAATAGTTCGTTGGAACTATCGAAGGTTTGTCTCTCTTACGACGACTTGTTGGTTGCAAAAATTGGGGTATGGCATTTTTCTTGTGAATAACACGATCATCGATCGTATGAATATTTTGTCACAACTATCGACTGTTAATCGCTCTTGAGATGACTTGTTCATCACAGAAACTAGTATATGTCATTTCTCTTGCGATGAAGAGGATCATCCATCGTTGTCATTCTTGTGAGGATTTCCTGATTGTCGTTCTTGTGATGACCTCTGTAAGTCATCTCTCTTGCAACGAAAACATTGTGTCATCGCACTTGTGACGTTATCTCAGGTTCGTCGCACTTTCTATGGGATATGATGTGACGTTTGAGGGACCCAATATTCATTGCAATCTCCATGACATAACATCACAAGAGTATCGAAATGGCCGTCACAAAATGACCCAAATTTACTAGGGAAATATAGTGCATTTTTGTATGATCTAGGAAGAGAAACCATGATCCTTCCATCCATGTGCATAAGGATGAGGATGAGGGTCCATTGGCAAGTGTATATTATCAACAATGGATTTGGAAATCAAGTTTTCTTAGGAACCATTGTTGAGGATACAAGCAGTGGATAAATCATGGGAGAGATGTGTTGATGTTTTGGTAGCTACAGGAGGATCTTCTTGATTTTTCAATAAGCTCGGTTAAGCATAAAGTTCATTCCATTTTAGCATTTAACTTAAACATAGACAATAATGTTGCAGCAACCAATATCACAAGAAGAAACACCATGCACAAGAACACAAAATGTATCCTGGGAAACCCTTCTCAACAAGGGAAGAAAACCCAACCAAATACTTTTCTATATTCTTCAAGAGAAATACCTTCACCACCAAGAAATACCTTATCACACAAGAGGTTGCTTCAAACCCTAGAACTCTAGCACCCAAAAGAGATCCACACCTTTTCCCAAAGAAGTGTACTTGCTAAAATTTCCAAACTAACAAGAAATATGTGTTTCCACAATGGGGAATCTTCCTTTACTTATATTAGACTTGTCCTATCAATAGAACTGTCTATTGGCTCAATAGGGTCAACCTCACTT
>SNQJ01S0027263.1:61911-75713 GCA_010110895.2 Picea sitchensis | reverse complement strand
TGTCTGGAGGCTTATTTGGTGTAGAAGTTCCCTTTTTGGGTGGCATGTTGGCCAAGTATCACTTTTGAACCTTGATTTTGAGGTGGTTCTGCTAGACAATATTTATTCTATTGTATCTCCCAAGTTTCGGCCCTTCTGGGTATAAAACTTTATTTTATGTAGTTCTCTAATATTTCTTCTCTGCAATGCCACAGGTCTGATCAAAATTGGATGTGCCAAGTGTAATTTATGGTAACTTCCCCACAACGTGATGATTTTTGGCCTTTCCAGGCGATCTCACTTGTATAGCGTGCCCCGCACAAAATAATTGATATAAAATTATGAAACTCGCACCAGAAATATTACAGACTGCCCATGATCCAATGAAACTAGTCCCACTCAATTTGGATACTCTAGGAAGAAGGTATGATTGTTTTACCTGGAACACCTTCTTGAGACTAGTCAATAGGACTAGTTAGATACCCTATATTACACAGGGTGTATCTACAAATTTAAGATGACCCAGAAGCTGAAATTTTTACAAAAGATACCTTACTAATTTCTGTAAATATCCTTTGGAGTTCAGGGTTTGAAACATTACAAAAAAGAGTTTATAGTGAAAATTCTTCAATGACTCAGTTCAGGATGATTCTAGAACCCTATCTTGTATAGGATGTATCTCCGAAAGTGTAAGGCCTCAGGTGTTGAATTTTGAACCCAATGTACCTTGATCCATCTCTTAAATATCCTCCAAGCCGTTCCTTCTGAAACATTGTAGAAACAAAGTTATAGCGAAAATTCCAAGGTGTCTCAGATGTAGCAGTGAAACCCCAAGACCTTGAGCTCTGATACCATATGTTAAGAAACAAATATCAATATAGCATAGAAAAACCTCATAAAAAGTACTCAACGCCTTGAAAAAGAGAGAATTTCAGACAATAATACTCTTTGAGGGGGCAACCTCCTTTAACCCCACTTAAATGTTCAAGTACAAGATGATTCAAAATGAAAATGTCTCTTTGGTATATATAGGAGACTAGGAGGTATAATTACAACTAATGGACTAAAGCCGACATAAATAAAATAACATTACTAATATAATATTCCCCAATTAAGGGGTAATGAGCCAATATTAGGGCTTAACAGGCTAAATATCTCATTTTGTATTTATCGACACTTCCATCAGCTGCATGTTTGATTTTATAGATCCACTTGGAAGTTACCACAGACTTCCCTTCTGGTCCCTAAATAATATCTTATACATCATTATTTAAGATATATTGGTATTCTTCTATTATGGCATCTTTCCATACATGTTCTCATGTTGCTTCTTAGGAGGCTCAAAATCAATAAGGTGGCTCATGACTGAAGGATAGTTTGAAAATCTAGTTTTATTTATCGGGATGTGCCTTGAGAGGCTTGTATGTTTCTCTTCCACTTGCAGAGTGAGCCTAGGTATGGATTTTGTGCCCTACTACAATATCTATGAACATATTAGCGGTTAGACTGTCCCATTTGGCTCTCAAATGGCCATCATTACATAGGTCATGATGATCTTAAATGTTGTTGAAATCGTCTATGAGGATCATTTGTCACAATCTGAGCAATTTATTATGATTTTAATTAATGTTTTAAAAAATCATTAAACCCTAAGATATCAATTTGAAACCCCAATCATGATTTCATTCGCCACTACCATTTCGTGCAACAAATCACATGGAGTTTTTTCTTAGTCAGTTTTAAATAAACGTCGTGATCTAAGGTTCCTTATTTTCCAAGTGTTTGTTTTAAAATCTCATCCATCCATAAAATTTGCTTGTCTCATGAATTTCCCTCATCTGTCTTTCCTTTCTCCTTTTTCCTAGCACTGGTCTCCCATCCATCAACCCAGATTTCAGTGTCTTCAAGGTATTAACAGGGTTTTTGCAGATGTCTACTAGAGCATTGCTCAGGAGGGAGCTGGAAGATATTTCCTATATGGAATCTCATCCATATATTTTTCAAATCTTTAAGGATGCAAGATGCTACAGGTTTAGTGAAAAATTACAAGGGTATCATCAAAGAATTGCAGTGGCATTTGCCAAAAAATTTGATGGAGCCAAAGTGCAATTGGGTCCTCTGGAAATGTAGATAGATGAGGAAAGTATTTTTGCAGCAACTGATATGCATGTATAAGGTGATATGTGGTTCAATACCACTACCATTAAAGACATTGAATTTAGGTCTTACCTTAAGCTAGAATTCTAGAGAATTATTTGGAAAAGGGATGTTCATAGGAATTACTTGGAAAACAAATGGAAGAAATTGTTGAAGGTTATTCAGGTGTACATAACTTGTGAAGGGAGGTATGGCAGGGTTATGATGTACCATTTCAGGCTTATCAATCATTTCACAGGAAGAAACCCTCTGAATTTTCCTCATTATCTTCATAGGAGCCTCACCAAGATGGCACAAAAATTCCAAGCTAAACCTGAGAAAGAAAATAGTAGATTGTTCCACCATGGACTTATTAAGCTTATAGTGATGGAGGAACTCCAGAGAAGAGAGAAGACATGGGACTATCTCCTATTTTGGGGAGAATTTGAGCAAGAGATCTAGCCTAAGGGTAAGAATACACCTACAAATAATTCATCTACACCAAAAATCAGTACGAGAAAGAGTAGGGAGATGTCACCAGTTCATAAAGAACATCCAACGCCTTCACCCAGGTCTAAGAAGTCAAACCATAAGCTTGATTTTGATCAGGGAATAGAGGGCCAGAGCAGTGTTGTTGATAAAAACATATTGAATTTTCCATACTCATATTCTGAGTCTGAACCACCCATGGAGGAGAGAGAGGAAACTGAAGTTGAAGCTCCAACCTTTGAGGTTCCTGAGAAATCAACAAAAAATAAGATCAGTAAAGAATTTAATATTCATAAGCTGAAAGAGGAAGTAGTAGAGCTTAGGCTGCTAGAAAGAGTCATCAAATCTCAGAATCAGGTTATGAAAAGAACATATGATGAGGTAAGAAACTCATTTAAAAGGTTAGCTCTAATACATGTAGCTCTGGAAAGGAAGAATACAATATTGTCTAAGAAAAACTATAAGCTCTACCAAATGATCAAACTCTTGAGATGTAATCTAGCACATAGAAAACCAAAACCAAGATCTCACCTTGGTCTAGAAGCTTTGGTTGATGCAGCGACGAACCTGAACGATGAATCCTAAGATTTAGACAGAGAAAAGGAATCAAATTTTGCAATTTTGAACGGTTTTGGAAAACTCAGGACTTTCAACAACTTATTTTGGTCCACTGAGGTGTTGTTAGCTGTTGAATCCCATGACTTTCGGCAACTAAATCGGCTCTGTTCTATATGTGTTAGATACTGAAATTACAGATATAGACATAATGACAATATGTTCTCCCATATAAGATCCATTTTCTTCCATATTACTAGAGGATACTTGCAGATGTGTCCCAACTCCAAAATAGATGAGAAGGAATATCTTTCCCAGATTATAAGGCAAATACAAAGGAGAAAGGTTCAAAGATGACTCCATTTTGGTTGAAGATAATTAATTCATGGCTCAAGTGTCAGTAAAATATTTCAAGAAGCCCTATCATCATATAGCAAGTCTATGTAGATGTCGAAGACTATAGTGTTGATAGGGATTCAATCACTTATGAATAGGATCTATCTCCTAGAATTTTGTAATAGGATAGATTTTATAAACACTTGTAATTTTCAGATCCATTTTTTGAGGATCTGAAACTGTTTTGTGAATATTATATAATCTCGTAGAGGCCACAATCAAAAGGGTTAGACTGTCAGGGAAGGATGGCATGGAAATGTCCCCATCCACTATAAAAATGTTTCAAAGACTGTAAGTGACTATTATGGATGAATACAAAGGCATTATGTTTCCATATTCTTGTGTCGTGATTAAGTGGTGATTTTTTTCCTGATGTAACTTGTCTTTCTCTTGTTTCACTTATTGTTTTATTTCCTTATTGTTTATAAGAAGATTAGGCTCAGTATTTGTCTCGGATACCTTCCTCTAGCTTAAAACAATATTTATGTTTTCTTCTGAAATTAGAATGTAGAATTTGGATAAGCTCTACTCTGAATTTGAAATGAATTTCAATCTATTCTTATTTTCCCATTTTATAAGCTCAAAGGATCCACTGACATGATTACCCCTCTTGGTTACATTTTGTCTCAGTTATCTAATCATTTAATCACTTTAACCTTTGACTCCATTTGCCTAGGCCCCAATGGCCCTCTTTTGTTGTCTCAACCAGAAACTCTAAAAACAAATCTTATGTCCTCATAGCTATCCTAGGATCCATGCTCAAAAAAATATAAATATGACAGAGAGATCCCTCTCTAAGTCTTGGAGGGATAGATCCTTGAATCGAAGTGGTTTTGTGGTTACCCCTACCGATTTCCTCCTCATCCTTGGAAATTATAGGGTGATAACGTAATGGCGACCATACTGGGGACTTTCTTCAGTAGTGCACTTCAAGTTCCATATCTGATCACTGATGGTGGACAGTGACCAAACACAAGAAGGCTGAAATCATTCACCTGGTGACTCCAATCAGCTCAATATAGTGCCAACATAAAGACTCCACTGGAGGAAGAACCTGAAACATGACCAAGCAATCTGGAAAGAGAAGGTATTCAAGCTCAAATTGTATTCAAGACATTTTAGGATTTTTTTGTAATTATATTCTCTCTTATTTTGATCCTAGTCAAGAGTAAAATGCTAAAATTTACATTGATCATTTGAAAATTTATGATCCTCAAGAGACTAAACCCCAAGTTGTAGATCATGTACATACTCCTACACCTATGCAAATCACAAATATACTTGTAGAAATCCCAGTGAGACATAAGCCTCTTGCTTTATCTCCTTTTCTTGTTAAAGTTTTAGATAATTGTAGCCCCCTTTCTTCACCTCCTATACCAGTAAAAGTCCCAGAGAGATATAATCATCTATCATTGATTCCTATTCTCCATGACCTCCTTGTCACTTACATCAATAATTTGTCTAGGTTTGATGGGGAAAATGTGAAGATCACTACTAAAAAGCATATCCAATGTCTTAAGGATTTTCTTGATTTATTTGAGGTGGAAGATGATGATGTCTGCATCAAAATGTTTTCCCTATCATTGCAAGGTAAAGTTAAAAATTGGTTTAAGAGTCTTCCAATTGCAAGCATTACCAATTTCCATCAATTCACACAATTTTTCCTAGATCGATGGGTGATCATGGGAAATAAATTTCTCGTCCTAGAAGAGTATGAACATTTGAAAAGACAGCCAGGGGGGACAGTACAACAATTTTTAGCAAGGTTCAATCAATTATATCATGAAATTCATGTTGATATAAGGCCACCCCCAGGATTAGCTCACTTTCATTACCATGATGCTTTCAATCCAGAGATGTCATTCCAATTAAGAGAAAGGAACACTGCAACCCTTGAAGAAATGAAAAATGTTGCAGTTGATGTGGAAGCTAACCTGTTGAATAGAAAGGAAAAGTTAGAAGCATTGAGGAAAAACAAAATAGAAAAGGAGCATGTGAGGTCCTCAGAAGTAAAGGTAGATATTATGACAGACACAGTCAATGAAATGTTGCATAAGATTAGTAGGAAAGATGAAATTGTTTTTCAAAGGCCTCATTTACCATCGACTCTGGAAAGAACAAGAATAAATTTCCCCAATAACTTTGCATCCCAGCCTTAGTATCCTAAACCACCGAAGGATTTCTTCATGTACTGAATTCACAATACAACCAAAGAGGAAGTTCAAAACCAGGTGTTCGTGGAAAAATCTTCGGAGATGATGTTCATGTTTGATGACCTCCCCTACATAGATGATATACCCATATATGATCTTCAAAATGATGACTATATGGTTGAGATTGAAGCTGATTTTTCAAAGCATCCAGTATTATCTTCATGGGAAGAAGAAGCCCAGTTGTCACAGTGCACAGATGACAATCAAATTCTGCATACCAAGCAAGGTTGCAAGAAGGAGGATGCAAAAAAAATTCCAGTAAATGCAGAATGTTTTCCCCTATGTTTTGCCTCACTTCTGAGGGAACATTGCAAGAGGATTGTAAGTAAAAAGGATGAGGAATGCTCTAATGCATCAGGTGAAGAGAACATGGGTGATATAGAAGTTGTTTCAGATTCAAAGGTCCAGACCCTGATTCTTTTTCAAGGCCAAAATTCAGATGAAACCACAAAGCTCAGGACAGGTAATGAGATGATCCATTTTGATTCCTTTCCCTTATGCTTTAGTTATTTTTAGACTTCAAGAGGGAATATTAATCATAGCCCGGTTGAGAATCACAGTGTAAGCCTTGAAGTGCCAGTAAATCCAATTCCATGGTCATCTAAAGCATCTTATGACCCTATAGTTGATATGATGGTTAATGTGTGTTTTCAAAGTCAAGTTTCATTTACTCCTAAATAATTAAAAAACTTTTATGATATGGATATGATCAGACAATCTACCCCATTGTCTGGTTCAGTAGAAATATCAATACAAAACCCATAAGATGAAATACAAACATATCTTGATATGCTTGAAGACTTGGAAACCTCACATGCAACACAAGGTCAGGAGGTTTAATGGACTAATTCCAAATACGAAGAAATAGGTCAAGTTTATATTGATCCTATAGATATCTATATGAGAAAAATTTGCATCACAGGGAAACTTTTTCTTTCCAACATTTATGTTTCTTGGTAGATTTATCAAACTCTTTATGATGATGACAAGGCTCACAATCACTTTCAAATACCATTAACAGATATGTTCCTGAACTCGGTGAAAAATAGTGAAAGAGACAAGGTGCAAGACCCGACATTTGATTGGTTATATTGGGTATTTCACATTGATTAAAGACAAACATTATCAGTATAGAGTAGGATATATGTACGTAAATAAGATTGTCATATCAATGTTTTTGCTTCAATTATCATATTTATAGTATGCAAATAAGCTTGTTGGGCAAGCATGTGTTTTATTTTTGTTTTTGTTTTACTTCAAAACTCAGTCAAATTCAGATTGAATAATCAACTGGTTTCCGGTCACTAAGTTAAAAGACAAATCAAGATACAGGTGGGATCATCCCAATGGACAAGGCACTGATTTACGAAGCTAGATATCTAAGATTCTTGACACCTCCTAAGGAGCTTCCATCCCCAATTGGAGCCTATATTAGGGTCCTATGATATAGTTATTTGTTCTCCAGTTACCTATTTGGAAATTTTCTCTGATCATTTTGAGAATGTCTGCATGATAATAAGCTCAGGAGTAATGGTCTAGTGGTGTATCTTGTTTTCAAAGAGGTGTCTAGGTATATCCAAAGTTTCCAAGTGGTAGGTTGGAATTATGATTCATACATATGAATATTTGAAGGTTTAGAATGGCTTAATCAATGGTTTTCACGAAATCAGTTATATCTCAATTGTGGAATAAAAGTTTACTTTCGGTAGCTAAAAGATAAAATCTTGATGGAAAAGGAGAAGACATACATGAGTAGTCAAAGGTTTTTGAGATAGTATGATTATGATCTTGGTTTCAAAGATTCATTTACATCCTTACTAGATGGTTTGAACTCTTTAATGTAAAAGTATCAAGGAAATAGTTTTCGGCAGCTAAGGGTCAAATTTTTATGTGTTGTAAGCTGCTAAAAGTTCCCAATTTCGGTAGCTAAAAAGGCAGGCGCAACTCTCAATTAGCTGCCAAAAGTTCAGAGTATGTTAACGGTTAGACTGTCCCATTGGGCTCTCAAGATTCCATCATTACATAGGTCATCATGATCTTAAATGTTGTCGAAATTGTTTATGAGGATCATTTGTCATGATCTGGGCGATTTATTATGATTCTAATTGATGTTTTAAACAATCATTAAACCCTAAGATATCAATTTGAAACCCAAATCATGATTTCATTTTCCATTACCGTTTCGTGCAACAAATCACATGGAGGTATGTCTTAGTCGGCTTTAAATAAACGTCATGATCTAAGGTTCCTTATTTTCCAATTCAATGTTTTAAAATCTAAGCCATCCACAAAATTTTCTTGTCTTACAAATTTCCCTCATCTGTCTTTCCTTTCTCCTTTTTCTTAGTGTTGGTCTCCCATCCATCAACCTAGATTTCAATGTCTTCAAGTTATTAATAGGTTTTTTGCAGATGTCTACTAGAGGAGAATTGCTCAAGAGGGAGCTCCAAGATATTTCCTATTTGGAATCTCATCCAGAGATTTTTAAAATTTTCAAGGATGCAGGCTGCTATAGGTTTTGTGAAAAAATACAAGGGTATCATCAGGGAATTGCAGAGGCATTTGCCAAAAACTTTGATGGATCCAAAGTGCAATTGGGTCCTCTGAAAATGAAGATATATGAGGTAAGTACTGTTGCAGTAATTGAGATTCCTGGATAAGGTGAGAGGTGGTTCAATACCACTGCCATTAAAGAAATTGAATTTAGGTCTTACCTTAAGCAAGAATTCTAGAGCATTATTTGGAAAAGGGACATTCCCAGGAATTACTTGGAAGACAAATGGAAGAAATTGTTGAAGGTTATTCAGGTGTACATAACTTGTGAATGGAGGTATGGCAGGGTCATGTTGTACCATTTCAGGCTTATCAATCATTTCACAGGCATAAACCCTTTGAATTTGCCTCATTATCTTCATAGGAGCCTCACCAAGATGGCACAAAAATTCCAAGCTAAACCTGAGAAAACAAATAGTAGATTGTTCCATCATGGGCCTTTTAAGCTTATAGTGATGGGGGAAATCCAGAAAAGAGAGAAGACATGGGAATATCTCCTATTTTGGGGATAATTTGAGAAAGAGATCCAGTCTAAGGGTAAGAAGACACCTACAAAGAATTAATCTACACCAAAGAGTAGTAAGAGAAAGAGAAGGTATCTATCACTAGTTCAAAAAGAACAACCAACACCTTCACCTAGGTCTAAGAAGGAAAAAAAAAAGCTCGATTTTGATCAGGGAATAGAGGGCCAGAGGAGTGTTGTTGATAAACACATCTTGAATTTTCCATACTCAGTAAAGCATCAAAGATTTAGAAGTTTAACAAGGAAGTAATAGAGCTTAAGATGCTAGAAAGAGTCATCAAATCTCATAATCAGGCTATGAAAAGAACATCTGATGAGGTAAGAGACTCATTTAAAATATAGATCTGATGCATGTAGCTCCGGAAAGGAAGAATAAAATATTGTCTAAGAAAAACCATAACCTCGACGAACTACTTTGTCTCTTTTCTCCTTGTACTATAGCATTCCCTTGAAAGTGTTGGCATCATCGATTCCTCCCCTCAATATGTGCTTCATTCTCTTTGTTCCTCCCATTGCTTATGGATACTCCCCCTTTCTCTTTATTGGGGTCTCATAGATAGTCTACATTGATGCAGTGTTCTTCCTCTTGATCAGTGGCACCATCCACATATGGGTTTTGTAATGTGACCTATGATGTGACCACCTAGATCCTTCCCAAGTTTCCCCCATGGTGGCATACTCTAAATGTTCTATGTTTAATTGGAAATTTCCACTTGAATTCGGTGATCTAAATCTGAGAAAAATTAGAATTGCATGTCATTTAACTTGCATTTTTTAATACATAATTAGATTTAGTGTCCTAAAAAACCCCTGGGGAACTCAGATTATACAAACTTAACCACTCAATGGGATACTTATAATGCCATGGACTAGTGACTCTTCATTATACAAAGGGGTAACTTTGGGACATGGCTGTATCGGTCAGGGCTAGCCATCATATGACTTCATTGGTTACATTAACTAACATCTAACTTTAAATTTTCTTATATCCTATCTGGTGGCATAGTTGATTTGGGTCAAGTACTATCTATCATTCCCACATCATTAAAACTTATAATATGCACTATGTTCATCCATTAATCCTTGTACTTTCCAATCATATATCTTGTCCATTCAAACTTAATTGATGTCTCGAGACACAACATACATAATAAGCTTACACCGGACATTTCTCCCCCCCTGGCTGGCATAATTGATTTCTTGATCAAGACAACGTAGGCCTAATAATCCCACGACAAACATTTTTATCCCCCTAGATGGCATAATTAAGGCCCAATTAGGTACCAAACACACCAATGAGATGAAAATATTGCTCACATAAAAATGCCAAGTAGGTTCCATAGTGGTAGCACATGGGATGATGGTGGGTCATGTTGGTGATTTCAATGTTGCAGAATCGACAGTCTTGAAAACCATCGAAACAGAGTCGAAATTCCAACAAATAACAAACAAAGTCATAATTCAAAAGAACGTTGGGGCACCAAGAAAAAAATATAACAAAATTTTGAGAATTAGTGAGTAATGTCCGATGGTAAGGTGGATTTTGTCTCTAATGTTGGAACACCTTGTCAGAATTCAACACCATATGTAATTGTGTAATGAGGGGAAGAAGAAGTGGAAAGGATTTAATTACAAGAAGATGAAAACCACTACACATTAGTGCAAGGATCCAAATAACCACTGCAACCATTGAAATATTGATGGTCACACCAAAGATAAGTGTTGAAATCTACATCTAGGGATGAATCCAAAGAATTGTAAGAAGGATGACATGAAGAAGAGCTCGCTATACAAGGATTAAGGAAACCATGTAAAGAGCTCGTTTTCACTTCAATACAGAAGGAGGTGAATCTAAGTATCCTTCATCACAAGAAAGAGAAGTACATGACAAAACTCTTCTATATTAAAATTCATGTCAAAAATACCAAGGTAAATTCTCTATTTTATTCTGGGTTACATGCCAACCTCATAGAAAATGATCTAATTAGCAAGTTTGGGTTGGATGCTCATGATCACCCAATAACATATACCATATCCATTGGGATGGGTGAATAAGGATGTAGAGATCAAAGTCACTAAATAGTGTAAGATCAAGTGCATATTTTATTAATGAAGTGGAGTTAGATGTAGTACCTTTTGATGTCTGTGGTGTAGTCATGTTTGGAAGCCCCTACATGTATATGAACAATTCTATATCCATGTAGAGAGAAAATAAGTACCACCTGATCAAGGATGGGAAGTCTTACACAATAAATGCACACAAAGGTAAATTCAATATTTCTCTGCTAAGTGCCAATCAAGACAAAATGGTTTATTAGTTCTAGTAAGAAGTATGCATTTCTTTTCTTAAGAGAGAATCAGCCATGGGAGGTATTGATGAGAGTAAAGGTGGGATTTGTAAAGAAGAAAAAACAATTGGAGGAGTTTTTGCAGGAGTACAAAGGTGTGTTCCAGGAGCCTAAAGGGACACCACATAAGAGGGAAACCAAGCATGTGATATACTTGTATCTTGACTCCCCATTATCAAATATTGAGATGTATAGATAGTATGTTATAGACGTAGATGAAGTGAAGAAACAATTGAAACAACTATTGGATTAGGAAGTAATTCAACCAAGAACCTCACCTTGTGGGTAATCTATCATCATAGTGCCCAAGAAGGATGGGACTCAGTGAATGTATATTCACTACATATATTCAAACAAGATCACACTCAAGAACTAGTACCCTTTTCCCAATATTGATGATTTGTTAGACCAATTACATCATGTGAGGTACTTCCCTAAGTTGGATCTCAAATTGGGATAATATTAGGTACGTGTTAAAGAAGAAGAGACCTTCAAGACCACCTTCAAGACAAGGTAAGGTCTATATGAATGGTTGGTCATGCCTTTTGGTTTATGTAATGCACCAACTACATTTATGTGATTGATGAATGATGTATTGTGTTTATATTTAGATTCATTCGTAACAATGTATTTGGATGACATATTGGTTTACAACTCCATCTAATAAGGACACATCTCACATCTCATGTAGGTGTTAGAAACTTTTAAAAAGAATCAACTATTGCGTATCCTCAAGAAATGTGAGTTTTCTCAACACTCATTGGTTTAGTTAGGGTACATGATGAGTAGAGGGGAACTCAAAATAGATCCCTCAAAAATGGAGGCCATCATCAAGTGGCCATTTCCTACCTTTGTTGGGGGAACACAATACCTACGAAATTTGATATCATCCTTTTCAGCAATAGTTATGCCACTACATGCCACTCCCCTCGACATTCTTCTGCACACCAATACCTTTCCAATGGTACAAAAATGACCTCAATCAGAGCTCACATGTGGAAGTTATGCCTCCCATAAGTTAACCTACCTTGTTGACCACAACGGTACCGATTGGATGCCATGTTAGCCTCCATTTCTTGCACATGTGGGGTTAGCCACATGTGGACTTTCAATAAGATTATATAAGGTCCAAAACCTAACACTAATTGAGGGTTGAGAAATGCAAAAATATTAACCCTAAATGGCTATCAAGCTATGTTAAATATTGGGCCTCTAGGAGGAGAAAGCGTTCCATTATTTAGCATTGTACTCATTCTATAGTTGAATAGAGCATCTGAGAGTGGTATTTTGAGAGCATAAGAGAGGAGGTAGGATATTTTTTAGTATCCATTCATGTTGGAGTGTCAAAGAAAAACTCCATAGTGAGTGTCCCCTTTCTTTTTACTTTCAATTCATAATTGAAGAAAAGAGAACAAAGCATAGGTCTAACCTTCTATATGGATTTTCTCCCATAGTGGTTTCCGATGATGCATATTGTGTTTATTTGTATGTGGATGGTGTGTTAATTTGCTTGTTCTTTCATTTTTGTATTTCAATTATTTTCATAAATTTGAGCAATAAGCTAGTGCTAACCAATATGAGATCTAAGGAAATAAACCCGCATAGTAAAATATTGTAGTATAATACAAGATTTGTTGTGATGAACTCAGTAGTTTATAGATCAATCCTCTTCTCAACATGAACCAAATATTACAATTCAAAAACTACCCCCAAGAAAACGTTTGCATAATGTTAATGCACTTATGGAACAAAAAGTGCTCAAAAATCTAGACCAACTAGCTACATGTAAGACATGGTAATCTTTATTAAATGAAGGAGGCCCAATCAAATGATGTCCATAACTTGCTTACATGCCCTAATACCATAGAGCCTATAAGCAATGCAAAGGAACTTTAGTTCAACATCACTTGGGGAACTATCATTCCCATATTTATAAACATTTCCTAGATGTATTATTGAGCTATCTTCAACTCTAGATGGCTAGGCATTCATGTCAATGCCCAAGTAAGGAACATCCCTTAAAATCACTAGAAAATAAAAGATAAGATAATATGATATTAGTAATGCCAATGAATGACCACAATAAGTAGGTCAAAGAGACTAAAAAGTGCATTCAAGATCAATACAAAAAACGATAAGGGGTCATTGCATTGTCTAAGAATGAAGGAGTCGTTCCATTGTGTAAGAACATCCTCTAGAGAGTAACTTGCACTAAGAGGCATTTGTTGTGTAATTATGGGAGGAGCCCTAGAAGGAACACTATATGGAGGAGCTCCATCGCTCTAAAATCAAAGTCAAGGGGAGAATATTTGACTAGAGCTCTAATTGCTTAGAGAACTCTAGAGGGTGGTGCTTTGTATAGAGAAAGCCTAGCTCTGGGATCTCATAGCGCTAATATATCTAACAATATAGTGTTTCCTTCCTTGGAATATAAAACAAGAACTCTTCAAAAGTTTCAACGAACTCAATGGAACTATCAAAATGATGGAAAAATAACCCATGTTCTTATTGATATGATTTCAAATTGATACATGCCTATAAATATCATTTGCTAACACTAACACTAACACATTAGATAGATAACAAAGAAGACAAAGTTCTAACTTACCA
>SNQJ01S0027263.1:26592-61901 GCA_010110895.2 Picea sitchensis | reverse complement strand
TGTGGTGATGCTGTTGAATTTGAGCAAAAATGGTCTTCACCACAACGCGGCCAAGGCCGAGATTCAACCCTCAGTCTCTTAGACCCAGCGGCTGCAACCTCTTAGTCGATTGCAGAAGCCCAAATGCAGTTGAAAAAGTTGTTCCTGGATTCGTTTTCATTAATTTTCTTTATTCTTTAGATTTCAAAGCCACTAATCCATCCTTTCTTTGATTCAGTGATTGAATAGCATGCAAATAACTACACATCAACGATTCTTCTCCAGGTATCAATTATTTCTTCCTCATTAGGTTTGAGCATTATCCGTTAGGCTTGAGCATTATCCATTAGGTTTGAAATCTTTGTTTATTTAAAAGACCATTTAGGTATGCCTGGTCTGCCTTTTTGAGTTGTATCCTGCTGGACAATGCCCTTAACATTTTTGAGGTATCAATTATTTCTTCTCTCTGAACACCTTGAAGTAAATTAAAGCGATTCTTCTCCAGGTAAATTAAGGAGATGTTGATCTATGTTTTTGTTTATTTTCAACTCTTTTCTCAATTATATCAACTCCGAAAAGATTAGATTTATGTTCGATTGTTTACTCTTTCCTTCCTTGTTTGATCTCTTTCTTTATTTAAGAGACCATTTAGGTCTGCATGGTCGAAACCAAACATGGCCTCTATGAGATGGGAGATGCCCTTACCCTAAAGGCAAAGAAATCTATAAGTGTAATGGAAGATGACATTCTTTCTGGAATGGAATTCCATATTATAATTATGAGAAGGCCCTATGATTTAGGGATATACAAGGCCCTGATTTAGGGATATACAAGGCCCTGGTAAGATACCACTAGATCTAGATTTATATATGCGCACTTTCTTGCTTACAATTTATCATTAATAGCTATCACTAATTTTTTTTGTTTTACTTTAAAGATGCAATGCTTCTCTAGAGTTTCTGAGGGCTCCATTTTTGGTTCGGCACACAAAGAGGAGAATTATAAATGACCTTTCTCGAATCCCCATCACAGGTATGCCCTGTTTCTTCTTTAGTCCTGTTACATACATTCTCCTCTCAATATAGCTTTATATATTATTATTATTATTAACAAAGTTTATATTATTTTTTTCAACACTGTCCTGGATATCAATAAGAGTTGTCTATCCATCAATATGAAATAATTATTTCGAACAGAATTAGGGTTTCTTAATTGTTCTGGGCATGTCTCTGTTTATTTTGTATTTTGGTCATTGAAATCCCTGTAGGATATAACACAAGGGTCATTGAAATTTATCTAGCAACTTTTCTAGGGCTCTTCAAACCCATATTAGCTTAGGTGTAGAGATTTGGAATAGGATTGTGAGAATAACTTTCTAAATCTCCTAAACAAACATAAATATTTGAGTTAGGGAGTGAAATTTAGTTTCTATATCACTGACTTTGGGAAGCCCTTCTAACACAAGGGTCAAGCATAAGGTCACATTGGGTCCAATAGAGTAATCAAACCTACTTTGTTGTTATTGGTGTTGAATGTTGATTGTCCCCCCTCTGGTTTGGTATAGTAGGTGGTACCATAGAGGCCATAATATTCTAGACTTCCTACCCAAGGAAAAAACACAGGGAAGGTGGTGTTGTACCTGGGATCGATGTTGGCTAGAGTCACTCAGACTCCTTGGAGGGTTTCCCACTACTCAGTGAGGTAACTTGCACCAAGGCGTTAGTTCATTAAGAAGGTTGTCAATGTAGCTTTCCCACCCACCAAAATTCATCCCCTTCGCGCATCGATCCTGCGATGTTGGAGTCCATCACCAACTAGCGTTTCTTTGTGAGAATGTTTGTATGCATTCTTGACTCCTAGATTAATTAGAGTGTGGTTTTGGTTTCTCCTTAGTTGGCCTTAGTATTGAGCATGTTTCTAATAAATTAGAAACATTACATTGTCCCTCGAAGGGATTGATACAAAAGGCTTGAGAATCATTGCAACTATCGACCATTCGTCACTCTTGCGATGACTTGTTCATCGCAGAAACTAGGATATGGAGTTTGTCTTGCGATGAACACGATCGTCGATCATATGAATAGTTCGTCGCAACTATTGACTATTCGTTTCTATTGTGATGACTTGTTGGTTAGAGAAACTGGGATATGGTGTTTGTCTTGTCAAGAACAAGATCATCGATCGTATGAATATTTTGTCACAACTATCGACTGTTCATCACTCTTGAGACGACTTGTTCATCGTAGAAACTAGTATATGTCGTTTCTCTTGCAACAAAGAAGATCGTCCATCATTGTCATTCTTGTGATGATTTCCTGATTTTTCGTTCTTATGATGACCTCTGTAAGTCATCTCTCTTGCAAAGAAAACATTGTGTCGTCACACTCATGGTGTTATCTCAGGTTCATTGCACTTTCTGTGGGATATGATGTGACATTTGAGGGACCCAATATTCGTCGCAATCTCCATGACATAATGTCACAAGAGTATCGAAATGGTCGTCACAAAATGACCCAAATTTACTAGTGCAATATAGCGCATTTTTGTATGGTCTAGGAAGAGAAACCATGATCCTTCCATCCATGTGCATAAGGTTGAGGATGAGGGTCCATTGGCAAGTGTATATTATCAACAATGGATTTGGAAATCAAGTTTTCTTAGGAGCCATTGTTGAGGATACAAGCAATGGAGAAATCATGGGAGAGATGTGTTGATGTTTTGGTAGCTACGGGAGGATCTTCTTGATTTTTCAATAAAATCATTTAAGCATAAAGTTCATTCCATTTTAGCATTTAAATTAACCATAGACAATAATTTTGCAGCAGCCAAGTTCATAAGAAGAAACACCATGCACAAGAACACAAAATGTATCCTAGGAAACCCTTCTCAACAAGGGAAGAAAACCTAGCCAAATACTTTTCTATATTCTTCAAGAGAAATACCTTCACCACCAAGAAATACCTTAGCACACAAGAGGGTGCTTCAAACCCTAGAACTCTAGTGCCCAAGAGAGATGTGCACCTTTTCCCAAAGAAGTGTACTTGCAAATTTCCAAACTCACAAGAAAAATGTGTTTCCACAATGGGGAATCTTCCTTTACTTATATTAGACTTGTCCTATCAATAGAAGTGTCTATTGGCTCAATAGGGTCGACCTCACCTAAGTCATAATATAATAATAATAATATTTATTATTATTATTATTATAAATAATATTATCCATATTAATTATCTTTTACATTTATTATTAATAAAATTAAAGTGGGGCCGACCTGTATCAATTAGGGTTACAAGCATGTCTAACTCTTGAAAAATATATAGAAAATGATCTAATACACCCACTAGTTATCATCCACTAGGGGAACATCCATAGGGATGGCATAGCTCTGGTTCATTGCATTACACAAAAGAACCATATCTTCACACATTCACATGTGCTTGTCCAGAGGAACATTCAGTCTATAGATCTTCTTTCCCACTGCCTCACACAGGAGAATCATCTGGAGTATTCTCATCAACTCTGTTGCTCAGAGAAGGATAATACATCATCTTCATTTATGTTCACATGAAGATGCACCCAACACTTTGGGATTTCACACGTTCACCTTGTGCTCAGCCACATGCATGTCTAACTCAACAGATCACCTTTCCCACTAGATAATCATCTGGAGTTCTTCTCAACTCTCTGAATGGAGGAGGTAATCTCTACATTCCTAGCTCTTCCTCAAGCAAGAACCACGTACCCTTCTTAGGGGATTTTTCTCAGGTTTGTAAGTTGAGAGAAAGACTCACATAGATGCAATGATCCACACCTCACAGGTTTGTAAACTAGAGAATTTCTCGCATAGTTGCATTCATCAACACTCCCTCTCAGCTAGGGATGCATTCTTCATCATGCCAGGTCTCACATGGATGTAGTCTGAATTTTGTTTTTGGTTGAAGTCATCAATACTCCCTCTCAACTAGGAATGAATTTTTCACCAAGTTAGTCTGGTGAAGATGTCTGTAATCTGCTCATGTGTAGGAATGTATTGCATCTGTATGATTTTCCTATACATCATATCTCTAATATAAGGAAGTTTCATCTTATTGTGTTTTGATCGATCAAGTAACATTGGGTTCTCAAGGAGCATTACACACGAGTCTTTGGTTATCATCATAGGATCCATCTCATGGTCAAGTAAATATGTCAGAATATTATGAATCCATATTTCTTCACACACTCGATGCTATATACTCTGCCTCCATGTTGCTCAAGGCCACAGAGTTATGTTTCCTTCTACATTAGGAAACCATGGAAAAATCCACAGTAGAATGACAAGCAGATGTTCTCTTTCATTTCACTATAATTTCTGCTCAATTTGAATCGGCATATCCTGAAAAACTCCAATTCACACTAGAATCATATCTCAGGCCATATACAACTGTGCCTCATATATATCTCAATACATGTTTTGATGTTGTCTAGTGAGTCTGCCTTGGTTGAGTCATGAAATGACTAAGCACACTCACTGCATGGCATAAACCAGATCTGGTGTTAACCAGATACATCAATGATCCAATGAACTGTGGATCAGTCTCATCTGAATCATTATCAATATTTTTATTTAAATCCATCACGATGGATTTTTCATTCTGTCATACTGAACTTCTTTAATAATTTTCACTGTATATTTTCCTTGACTCATGAAAATATCATCGGTCCTCTATCATACTTCTTGTCCCAAGAAGTAGTGCATCATACTCATATTCTTCATCTTGAATTCATAATTTAAGGATTACTTGTATCAAGGATTTCTAAATAAGTCATAAAAATCAGGCTCTCGTTACCAACACTGTAATAATATAGGTTCGGATCAACAACATTCTTGTTGAAATCTAAACTCATCAAGAATCTATCTTTCTGATATAGTTTTCAAATCATGGATGGTAGTACAGATGGAAGTGTATAGTGTTTACTGGATCAAGTTTCTTATCATATACGACTCCCTTTGTTTGTGAGAAACCTCTAGCTAAATATCTCATTTTGTATTTATGGACACTTCCATCAGCTGCATGTTTGATTTTATAGATGCACTTGGAAGTTACCACAGACTTTCCTTCTGGTCCCTAAATAATATCTTATACATCATTCTTTAAGATATATTGGAATTCTTCTATTATGGCATCTTTCCATACATGTTCTAATGTTTCTTCTTAGGAGGCTCAAAATCAATAAGGTGGCTCATGACTGAAGGATAGCTCGAAAATATAGTTTTATTTCTTGGGATGTGCCTTGAGAGGCTTGTATGTTTCTCTTCCACTTGAAGAGTGAGCCTAGGTAGGGATTTTTTTCCCTACTACAATATCTATGAACATATTAACTGGAAAAAATGGATCAACTAGAGTAATGGTTGTCTCCCTCTTAATTGTTGAAGGGGGAGAAGATATTTGTCTTACTGTCAATCTCCATCTGGTATTTTATGGATCTCTGAAAGGCTTTCTCTCTTATAGGGAAAATATTTCTACTTGTTCTTGTATGATGAACAAATTAAATATGGTTTGGATTCTCGTACCAGGGATACTGGTCCAAATATTTGAGAGCTCTCGTACTAGGTGTTAGTGTCCTATGATATAGTCATATGTTCTCCAGTTACCTATTTGGAAATTTTCTCTGATCATTTTGAGAATGTCTTCATGATAAGAAGCTCAGGAGTAATGGTCCAGTGGTGTATCTTGTTTTCAAAGAAGTTTCCAGGTATATCCAAAGTTGCCAAGTGGTAGGTTGGAATTATGATGCATACACATGAATATTTGAAGGTTTAGAATGGCTCAATTAGTGGTTTTCACGAATTCAGTTATATCTCAATTGTGGCATAAAATTTTACTTTCGGTAGCTAAAAGAGAAAATCTTGATGGCAAAGGAGAAGACATACATGAGCAGTCGAAGGTTTTTGAGGCAGTATGATTGTGATATTGGTTTCAAAGATTCATTTACAAACTTACTAGATGGTTTGAACTCTTGAATGTAAAAGTGTCAAAGAAATAATTTTCGATGGCTAAGGCTAAATTTTTTATGTGTTGTAACATGCCGAAAATTCCCAGTTTCGGCAGATAAAAAGGCAGACGCAACTCTTACTTAGTTGCCGAAAGTGTAGAGTCTGCTAACGGTTAGACTGTCCCATCGGGCTCTCAAACCGCCATCATTACATAGGTCATGATGATCCTAAATGCTGTCGAAATCGTCTATGAGGATCATTTGTCACAATCTAGGCAATTTATTATGATTTTAATTGATGTTTTAAAAAATCATTAAACCCTAAGATATCAATTTGAAACCCCAATCATGATTTCATTCTCCATTACCATTTTGTGCAGCAAATCACATGGAGTTTTGTCTTAGTCAGTTTTAAATAAACGTCATGATCTAAGGTTCCTTATTTTCCAAGTGTTTGTTTTAAAATCTCATCCATCCACAAAATTTGTTTGTCTCATGAATTTCCCTCTTCTATCTTTCCTTTCACCTTTTTCCTAGCACTGGTCTCTCATCCATCAACCCAGGTTTCAATGTCTTCAAGGTATTAATAGGTTTTTTGTAGATGTTTACTAGAGGAGCATTGCTCAGGAGGGAGCTGCAAGATATTTCCTATATGGAATCTGATCCAGAGATTTGTCAAATGTTCAAGGATGCAATATGCTACAAGTTTAGTGAAAAATTACAAGGGTATCATCAAGGAATTACAAAGGCATTTGCCAAAAATATTGATGGATCCAAAGTGAAATTGGGTCCTCCGGAAATGTAGATAGATGAGGAAAGTATTGTTGCAGCAACTGATATGTCTGTAGAAGGTGAGATGTGGTTCAATACCACTGCCATTAAAGACATTGAATTTAGGTCTTACCTTAAGCGAGAATTCTAGAGAATTATTTGGAAAAGGGATGTTCGTAGGAATTACTTGGAAGACAAATGGCAGAAATTGTTGAAGGTTATTCAGGTGTACATAACTTGTGAAGGGAGGTATGGCAGGGTCATGATGTACAATTTCAGTATTATCAATCATTTCACAGGAAGAAACCATCTGAATTTTCCTCATTATCTTCATAGGAGCCTCACCAAGATGGCACAAAAATTCCAAGTTAAACCTGAGAAAGAAAACAGTAGATTGTTCCACCATGGACTTATTAAGATTATAGTGATGGAGGAACTCCAGAGAAAAGAGAAGACATGGGACTATCTCCTATTTTGGGGAGAATTTGAGAAAGAGATCTAGCCTAAGGGTAAGAAGACACCTACAAAGAATTCATATACACCAAAGATCAGTAAGATAAAGAGTAGGGAGATGTCACCAGTTCCTAAAGAACATCCAACGCATTCACCTAGGTCTAAGAAGGAAAAAAAGAAGCTTGATTTTGATCAGGGAATAGAGGGCCAGAGCAATGTTGTTGATAAAAACATATTGAATTTTCCATACTCAGATTCTGAGTCTGAACCACCCATGGAGGAGAGAGAGGAAACTGAAGTTGAAGCTCCAACCTTTGAGGTACTTGAGAAATCAACAAAAAATAAGATCAGTAAAGAATCCAATATTCAAAAGCTGAAAGAGGAAGTAATAGAGCTTAGGATGCTAGAAAGAGTCATCAAATCTCAGAATGAGGTTATGAAAAGAACATCTGATGAGGTAAGAGACTCATTTAAAAGGTTATCTCTAATACATATAGCTCTGGAAAGGAAGAATAACATATTTTCTAAGAAAAACCAGAAGCTCTACCAAATGATCAAACTCTTGAGGTGTAATCTAGCACATAGAAAACCAAAACCAAGTTCTCACCTTGGTCTAGAAGCTTTGGTTGATGTAGCAACGAACCTGAACGATGAATCCTAAGATTTAGACAGAGCAAAGGAATCAAATTTTTCAATTTTGAACGGTTTTGGAAAACTCAGGACTTTCAACAACTTATTTTGGTCCACTGAGGTGTTGTTAGTTGTTGAATCCCATGAATTTCGGCAACTAAATCGGCTCCGTTCTATATTTGTTAGCTACCGAAATTATAGAGATAGATAGAACGACAATGTGTTCTCCCATATAAGATCCATTTTCTTCCATATTACTAGAGGAGACTTGCAGATGTGTCCCAACTCCAAAATAGATGAGAAGGAATATCTTTTTCAGATTTTAAGGCAAATACAAAGGATAAAGGTTCAAAGATGATTCCATTTTGGTTGAATATAATTAATTCATGGCTCAAGTTTTAGTAAAATATTTCAAGCAGTCCTATCATTTACAAGTATGATTGTGATCTTGGTTTCAAAGATTCATTTACATCCTTACTAGATGGTTTGAACTCTTGAATGTAAAAGTATCAAAGAAATAGTTTTCGATAGCTAAGGGTCAAATTTTTATGTGTTGTAAGCTGCTAAAAGTTCTCAGTTTCGGTAGCTAAAAAGGCCAACACAACTCTCAGTTAGCTGCCAAAAGTGCAGAGTCTGCTAACGGTTAGACTGTCCCATTGGGCTCTCAAACCGCCATCTTTACATAGGTCATGATGATCTTAAATGTTGTTGAAATCATTTATGAGGATCATTTGTCATGATCGGGGTGATTTATTATGATTCTAATTGACATTTTAAATAATCATTAAACCCTAAGATATCAATTCGAAACCCCAATCATGATTTCATTTTCCATTACCATTTTGTGCAACAAATCACATGTAGGTCTATCTTAGTCGGTTTTAAATAAACGTCATGATCTAAGGTTCCTTATTTTCCAAGTGTTTGTTTTAAAATCTCAGCCATCCACAAATTTTTCTTGTCTTATGAATTTCCCTCATCTGTCTTTCCTTTCTCCTTTTTCCTAGCGCTGGTCTCCCATCCATCAACCCAGATTTCAGTGTCTTCAAGTTATTAATAGATTTTTTGCAGATGTCTACTAGAGGAGCATTGCTCAGGAGGGAGTTGCAAGAGACCCCATGTCTTTTGAAGTCCCGGTAGGAAAAATTTCGAAACGGCTAATCATTTTGCGTTTCGGAGTTTCCCAATGCAATGGATGAAGACCCCGTGTCTTTTGAAGTCCCGGTAGTCGAAATGCCGAAATGACTAATCATTTCGTGACTTTGGCCTTAAGAAATGATCCCATGCGCTAAACCTCGTGCAACTCTGTGGCTCTATCTTACCCGATGGCCATGGATCTGCTCCATCAGTGGATCTTTGGCGTTGAAAACAAAATGCCTGCTCGCTTGATTTTTAACCCGAAATTAGAGACTTTATGCATGTTGCGCTTGGGTGCTCATGGTTGCGACCTTGGATAACTTCATTTGATGGATCTCAAGACCCATTTCATTTATTTTTACACCAAGGGTCTGAAATCGGAGAGAAACACCCCGCTTGCAAGAATTGGTGCTAACACTCCCATTGCTTATGATTACTCCCCCTTTCTTTGTATTGGGGTCTCCTAGATAGTCTACATTGATGCAGTGTGTTTCCTCTTTATCGGTGGCACCATCCGCATACGGGTTTTGTAATGTGACCTATGATGTGGCCACCTAGATCCTTCCAAAGTTTCCCCCATGGTAACATAGTCTAGATGTTCTATGTTTAATTGGAAATTTTCACCTGAATTCGGTGATCTAAATCTGAGAAAAAATATAATTGCATGTCATTTAACTTGCATTTTTGAATGCATAAATGGATTCAGTGTCCTAAAAAACCCCTTCGGCACTCAGATTATACAAACTTAACCACTCAATGGGATACTTATAATGCCATGGACTAGAGCCTCTTCGTTATACAAAGGGGTAACTCTGGGACATGGTCGTACCAGTTAAGGTTAGCCATCATATGACTTCATTGGTTACAATAACTAACATATGACTTGAAATTCACTTATATCCTATCTAGTGGCATAGTTGATTTGGGTCAGGTATTTTCTATCATTCCCACATCATTAAAACTTATAATATGCACTATGTTCATCCATTAATCCTTGTACTTTCCAATCATATATTTTGTCCATTCATGCTTAATTGACATCTCGAGACACAACATACATAATAAGATTGCACCGGACATTCCCCCCCCCCCTAGCTGGCATAATTGATTTCTTGATCAAGACAACGTAGGCCTAATAATCCCACGACAAACATTTTTATCCCCCTATATGTCATAATTGAGGCCCAATTAGGTGCCAAACACACCAATGAGATGAAAAAATTGCTCACATGGAAATGCCATGTAGGTACCATAGTGGTAGCACATGGGATGATGGTGGGTCACATTGGTGATTTCAATGTTGTAGAATCGACGGTCTTGAAAACCATTGAAACATAGTCAAAATTCCAACAAATAACAAACAAACTCATAATTCAGATGAACGTTAGGGCACCAAGAAAAAAATATAATAAATTTTTGAGAATTAGCAAGTAATGTCCGACGATAAGGTGGATTTTGTCCATAATGTCGGAACACCCCATCAAAATTCAACACCATATGTAGTAGTGTAATGAGGGGAAGGAGAAGTGGAAAGGATTTAATTACAAGAAGATGACAACCACTACACATTAGTGCAAGGATCCAAACAACCTCTACAACCATTGAAATATTGATGGTCACACCAAAGATACGTGTTGAAATCTACATCTAGGGATGAATCCAAAGAATTGTAAGAAGGATGTCATGAATAAGAACTTGTTATACAAGGATTAAGGATACCATGTAGAGATCTTGTTTTCACTTCAATACAGAAGGAGGTGAATCTAAGTATCCCTCATCACAAGGAAGAGAAGGATATGAAAAAAATCTTCCATATTAAGATTCATGTAAAAAATACATGTAAAAAATACCAAGGTAAATGCTCTATTTGATTTCAAGTTACATGCCAACCTCATAGAAAATAATCTAGTTATCAAGTTTGGGTTGAATGTTCATGATCACCCAATACCATATCCCATATCCATTGGGATGGGTGAAAAAGGATGTAGAGATCAAAGTCACTAAATAGTGTAAGATCATGTGCATATCTTATTAATGAAGTGGAGTTAGATGTAGTACCTTTTGATGTGTGTGGTGTAGTGTTTGGAAGCCCCTACATGTATATGAGCAATTTTATATCCATGTAAAGAGAAAACTAGTACCACATGATCAAGAATGGGAAGTCTTACACAATCAATGCACACAAAGGTAAATTGAATATTTCTCTGCTAAGTGCCAATCAAGACAAAAGGTTTATTAGTTCTAGTAAGAAGTATGCGTTGCTTTTCTTAAGAGAGAATCAACTATGGGAGGAATTGATGAGAGTAAAGGTGGGATTTGTAAAGAAGAAACAACAATTGGAAGAGTTGTTTCATGTGTACAAAGGTGTGTTCCAAGAGCCTAAAGGGACACCACGTAAGAGGGAAGCAAAGCATGTGATATACTTGTATCTTGACTCCCCATTATCAAATATTGAGATGCAGAGATAGTATGTTATAGAAGTAGATGAAGTGAAGAAACAATTGAAACAACTATTGGATTAGGAAGTAATTCAACCAAGCACCTCACCTTGTGGGTAATATATCATCATAGTGCCCAAGAAAGATGGGACTCGGTGAATGTCTATTCACTACATATGTTCAAACAAGATCACACTCAAGAACTGGTACCCTTTTCCCAATATTGATGATTTGTTAGACCAATTACATCATGCGAGGTACTTCCCTAAGTTGAATCTCAAATTGGGATAATATTAGGTACATGTTAAAGAAGAAGAGACCTAGAAGACCACCTTCAAGACAAGGTAAGGTATGTATGAATGGTTGGTCATGCCTTTTGGTTTATGTAATGCACCAACTACATTTATGTGATTGATGAATGATGTATTGTGTTTCTATTTAGATTCATTCGTAAAAATGTATTTGGATGACATATTGGTTTACAACTACATCTATTAAGGACACATCTCACATCTCATGTAGGTGTTAGAAACTTTTTAAAAGCATCAACTATTGCATATCATCAAGAAATGTGATTTTTCTCAACACTCATTGGTTTATTTAGGGTACATGATGAGTGGAGGGGAACTCAAAATAGATCCCTCAAAAATGGAGGCCATCATCAAGTGGCCATTTTCTACCTTTGTTGGGGGAACACAATACCTACGAAATTTCATATCATCATTTTCAGCAATATTTATGCCACTACATGCCACTCCCCTCGACATTTTTCTGCACATCGATACCTTTCCAATGGTGCAAAAATGACCTCAATCAGAGCTCACATGTGGAAGTGATGCCTCCCATAAGTTAACCTACCTTGTTGACCACAACAATACTGAGTGTATGCCATGTTAGCATCCATTTCTTGCACATGTGGGGTTATCCACATGTGGATTTTCAATAAGATTATATAAGTTCCAAATCCTAACACTAATTGAGGGTTGAGAAATGCAAAAATCTTAACCCTAAACGACTATCAAGCTATGTTAAATACTGGGCCCCTAGGAGGAGAAAGTGTTCCATTATTTAGCATTGTATTCATTCTATAGTTGAATAGAGCATCTAAGAGTGGTATTTTGAGAGCATAAGAGAGGAGGTAGGATATTTTGTAGTAGCCATTAAGGTTGTAGTGTCAAAGAAAAACTCCATAGTGAGTGTCCCCTTCCTTTTTACTTGCAATTCATAATTGAAGAAAAGAGAACAAAGCATAGGCCTCACCTTCTAGATGGATTTTCTCTAGTGGTTTCTAAGGATGCATATTGTGTTTACTTGTATGTGGATGGTGTGTTAATTTTCTTGTTTTTTCTTTTTTGTATTTCAATTATTTTCATAAATTTGAGCAATAAGCTAGTGCTAACCAATATGATATCTAAAGAAATAAACCCACATAATAAATTATTTCAGTATAATACAAGATTTGTTGTGATGAACTCGGTAGTTTATAGATCAATCCTTTTCTCAACATGAACCAAATATTACAATTCAAAATCCACCCCCAAGAAAACTTTTGCATAATGTTAATGCACTTATGGAACAAAAAGTGCTCAAAAATCTAGACCAACTAGCTACATGTAAGACATGGTAATCTTTATTAAATGGAGGAGGCCCAATCAAATGATGTTCATAACTTTCTTACATGCCCTAATACCATATAGCCTATAAGAAATGAAAAGGAACTTTAGTTCAACATCACTTGGGGAACTATCATTCCCATATTTATAAACATTTCCTAGATGTATTATTGAGCTATCTTCAACTCTACATGGCTAGGCATTCATGTGGATGCCCAAGTAAGGAACGTTTTCTTCATATACAACATCCCTTAAAATCACTAGAAAATAAAATATAAGATAAGATGATATTATTAATGCCAATGAATGACCACAATAAGTAGGTCAAAGAGACTAAAAAGTGAATTCAAGATCAATGCTTAACCAAAGTGTGAAAACAAAACCTATTGCTACTCTATAAAAAGAAAAAAAAGATAAGGGGTCATTGCAATGTCTAAGAATGAAGGGGTCGTTGCATTGTGTAAGAACATCCTCTAGAGAATAACTTGCACTAAGAGGCATTGGTTGTTTAATTATGGGAGGAGCCCTAGAAGGAACACTATATTGAGGAGCTCCATCGCTCTAAAATCAAAGTCAAGGGGAGAATATTTGAATAGAGCTATAATTGCTTAGAGAAATCTATAGGGTGGTTCTTTTTATAGAGAAAGCCTAGCTCTAGGATCTCATAGCGCTAATATATCTAACAATCTAGTGTTTCCTTCCTTGGAATCTAAAACACGAACTTTTCAAAAGTTTCAATGAACTCAATGGAACTATCAAAATGATCGAAAAATAACCCATGTTCTTATTGATATGATTTCAAATTGATACATGCCTAAAATATCATTTGCTAACACTAACACATTAGATAGATAACAAAGAAGACAAAGTTCTAACTTACCAAAAAAAAAGAAAAATCTAGATCTCTTGAATACGCTTTACTCTTCAATGACTCAAAGAAAAATAGTCGTTAGGTTTGAATATAGATATAGATATAGATATAGATATAGATATAGATATAGATATAGATATAGATATAGATATAGATATAGATATGTTAGGTTTGAACATTATATATACATATATATGGCTCAAAGAAAAATAGCCATTAGGATTGAACATAATTAGTCCTCCACAACACTAATCATGCTTAGTCGAAATCTTTGTTTATTTAAAAGTCCATTTAGGTATGCGTGGTATGCCTTTTTGAGTTTTATACCGCTGGACAATGCCATTAACCTGAAGGTAGAGTGGACATGAACAGGCACCCTCTATGGGGAAAATGTCTGGTGTTGTTATTATGGTGGTGATGTTGTTGAATTTGAGCCAAAATGGTCTTCTGAATCAACGGAGAGATATGACCACGACACGGTCGAGGATGAGATTCAACCCTCGATCTCTCAGACCCAGCGGTCGTAGCCTCTTAGATGATTGCAGAAGCCCAAATGCAGTTGAAAAAATTGTTCCTGCATTCTTTTTCATTAATTTTCTTTATTCTTTAGATTTCAGAGCCACTAATCCATCCTTTCTTTGATTCAATGATTGAATAGCATGCAAATAACTACACATCAACGATTCTTCTCCATGTATCAATTATTTTTTCTCCATTAGGTTTGAGCATTATCTGTTAGGTTTGAGCATTATCCATTAGGTTTGAGATCTGTGTTTATTTAAAAGACCATTTAGGTATGTCTGGTCTGCCTTTTTGAGTTGTATCCTTTTGGACAATGCCCTTAACCTTTTTGAGGTATCAATTATTTCTTCTCCTGAACGCCTTGAAGTAAATTAAAGAGATTCTTATCCAAGTAAATTAAAGAGATGTTGATCTATATTTTTGTTTATTTTCAACTCTTTTCTCAATTATATCAACTCCAAAAAGTTTATATTTTTGTTCGATCATATTTCCCTTCTTGATTTATGTTTGATTGTTTACTCTTTCCTTCCTTGTTTGATCTCTTTGTTTATTTAAGAGACCATTTAGGTCTGCATGGTCGAAACCAAACATGGACTCTATGTGATGGGAGATGCCCTTACCCTAAAGGCAAAGAAAGCTATAAGTGTAATGGAAGATGGCATTCCTAGTGGAATGGAATGCCATGTTATGATTATGAGAAGGTGAAGATGGAGTTCTTGGTAATTTTGTTGATTCTTTTATTGTAATTGTGTTTATGATATCCTTATAGTAATTTGATAAATAACAAAGAAATAGTGAATAGTGGGGATATTGTTGAATAGGTACTAAGTTTCATCGTGGTATTTCATTGTGAATTGATTCATGTCAAAGATATGCTATGACGGTTGAGGGGAAGGCAACTAAGGGTTGTTTGAGACTCATGTTCATGGTCTGCATTCTTCAAGCAGTGATTCTTGACAACAAGGCCCTATGATTTAGGGATATCCAAGGCCTTATTAAGATACCACTAGATCTAGATTTATATATGTGCACATTATCTCTTTCAATTTAGCATTAATATATATATTTATATATTTTTATCACACAATTTGTAGCTAAGTCAAATGGATATAAGATAGAAGGCCAAACTGGTGTAACAAGAACCTATCCCACCCAATGTCACCATGATGGGGAGGTTCTTTCTCTTTAGGGAGGTTAGGCCCAGGGGAGACATCCCCGGTAACCTGGAGTTTGGAAGAGGCAAGGGTCAAATGGACAAAATTAAAGTTCCCCCTTCACAACTCACCACCAAAACAGACAGTCTCGGCTAAACAACCATTAATGAAGTGAAGTCCCAAAGAAGAACACCTGCCCGGAACAAAGAAACAACAAACCAATATATGCAAGCTATGATTCAATGGGTTAGTACTTCATAAGACTATCTGATATCAATATATAAGAAATTATAACAATAAATTATGACGAAGTCAATGTTTCTTAATGCAATGATGAAATAGTATCACTCCACCAATAAATATCAAGATGATGTAGTAATCAATGTATCCAATCAATCCTTATTCAATAAATGCATCAAACCACCATCCAACTGCCTATAAAAGGAAAATTGTTGTGTCAAGATGAAGTAACCAAGGGTGATGTCATGCTTTTTAAGGTTAGTATTTAGTTAGGGTTTCAATTTAGAAAAGGTTTTAAGAGTTGTTTGATCACTTTCACTTCAACTCTGGAGGTTTAATATCAGTGCCTAAGGGTTAATGGAGTCAGTTCATAAGAGGATGCAAGGGTTGAAGGAAACTAAGGACTATAAGGAAGGGTTCTAAAGTGCTGGTATGGTAGGGCCTCAAAATCAAAACCCTAGGGGAGAGACTCTGGTGTTGCTAAAGAAAGGCCTCGTGCTCTCTCCTCCTTCCTTAGGTTAACTTGGAAAATTGGCTAGCATGAAAGATAAATCAAGACTAGAGAGTGTAGTGAGGGAGAGTGTTGCTAAAGCAAGGCTCTATCACCAAACCCTAGAAGCAGGATGGCCCTAGGTGTACATAACCTAGGCCTAGGACGTCTCCTCCTTCTTGACTTCAGAAATTATAGCTATCTCAGGGAGAAGAAGAAATAAGAGTGTAGTTATGGCTAGGCTCTTTCATCCTTCTTCAATGGCTGAAAGTTTCTCTTTTAGGGGACATGAAACAAGGACCTACTTGTGTGCTTGTCACCTAGGGTTTTTTATCAGCAAATTATAAACATATGCAAGAATATAAGACTAAAACCATTCAATCAAGAAGTTTTTCAGAAAAAACACTTACATATCACCATGAAATAGCATGCAAAACCTAGTTGTAAACCTTCCTTCAAGAGAAATGCCAAAAATGCCAAGAAATGCCTTCCTTCAACAAGTGTGCCTCACTAAACCAACAAATTTCACCAAGTAGGGCGCTAAAATCAGACCTCACTAAATGAGTGAGTGATGAGTTATGTCAAAATGAGAGTGAAAACTCTCAATATATAGTGTATCAATGACCTTAATTAATTTTAGGTCATAAAAATGGTCGACAAGACCAAAATATTGTTTTTACATTAAATTGTCAAATTAAAACCTTAACTGAGCTATTAAAAAGGTAAAAACGCCTTCAAGGGAGGTGCCAACCCCTTTTAGGGAAAATGAGACATCCAAGAGCAAAACATTAGCCCCCCAGGGGCCTCTCCAACATGCCACATTTTCCACTGCTGCCCAGTCTGCCTCCAAAATGTCCATGAAGTTGGATGATGTCATGGTGAGGATGGGGACATTCTGAGCCTTCCAAGGCTAGAGTTCCACTAAAAATGGGTCATTCCCCCTAGGCCAGGCTCTGCCAAAGTGCCTTTGATGGAATTTCCTCTTCTTCTCTATTGAAAAACCTCAGTCAAACATTGTCTTGTCTCTGCCCCCCTGATGGGGTCTCAGCAACCATATGATGGGCTCTTCAGCCCCATGGAGGTCTGAATCCCCACGTGTACTAGTCCAAATGGTACCTTTTCATCGGGCATGGTCCTAAACATAATAATATGGGTTTATGGTTGTCATGAATCGCCTATTGCCTATTTTTTTGACCCCCATAACCTTTTCCCTTGAATTCATCAAGAAAAGAATTATATCTGAGATAGATCATTTCCTAAAGTTGCACAAAGGCTCCAACCTCAAGTTCCCTTTTATCATTGGCCCCTTCATTGTCAAAAATAGATCATGCTTATCTCAGATTCAAGCAAATCTCAAAGAGTTTGGTTTTATACAGCTACGGGGAAGAAGATATGATCCACACCAAATCATATCCAAGAGAATATTAATTTACAAACATGCCCCTTATGAGAATGAACAGGTTGAGGGTTTTGATAAGATGGAAACCCTAAAATTCTATGTTGATATGGAAGCAATATTTAAACCAACTCAAACACAGCAAGTGGAGGCAACCCTGCAACAAAGTCAAACACAACAAATGGAGGGAACCCTGCAACAAAGTAAAAAACAACAATCTCCTTAGAAACCGATATTCAAAGTTCGTAAGATGAGTTTTCATAGCAAGAGAAGAAGTTCAGAGGCCATGGGCACCAGTGATCAACAAAATTCTCCTAATAATATGAATATTTCATAGTCTCCAAAGATACTGAATTTAGAGGAGGAAGACCCTAGAGAACAAGTAAATCTAGATATGGTGGAAAGTGGCACTAGCACTGTAGAGGTTGAAAAGGAAAGCAATCTCCAAAATGAAGGAAACTCAAGAACCTTTAGCAGCAAGAAAAACATCTTTGATAAAAAAATATGGGGAAACTTATTAATCTAAATAAGATTTGGAAAAACATTATGTTGAGAAGGGAAACATAGCTTTGGGTGATATGAGGGATTTAGTCCCTGAAGTGGAAACAATTTCTCAGCAAAAATATTTTATGTTCACAATAAGGGATGTTGAAATGAGGACCTTTAACATTGCAGTTGCAAATGAATACAAAGTATATGAGATAAATATAATCTATGACAACATCAGTGCTCTAGACAAGGTTAAATTCCATAACAATACCAGTGATATGTCGTATTCTCATTACCTGAGTTTAAGCTTGAATAATTCAAAGTTGTCATCTTATGAAATGAAATTGGAAGGACAACTAAGGCAAGAAAAAGAATCTAGTAGAGCTTGGAAGACTCAGGTCAAGAGGATGGAATCTGAAGGGCCCCAAGGGGTGAAATCCTCATTGGATGATAAAGATAAATTAATTCAAAGTTTGAAGAAGAAATTTAAAATCTCTGCTACAGAGCATCCACAAACAGTAGAATTGGTTTCTCTAGAACAGGAAAATGAAACACTTTGTCAAGAGGAATTGGAATACAAGGCTAGGGCATTTCAACTAAAACAAGAAATGGTGAAGTGATCACAAGAGAAGACATAATATATAAATAGGTTTGTAGTTGTACCTCATGCTGCAAAAGCTGGGCCAAATATTAAAGGACTTGTCCAGGCTATGTCACAAGTTATCCTGAAAGAAGAAGAAATAAAAGGGATAAAAGGGAGAATAGAGAAATTGAATCTGGAAATGCAAGAAAAGGATGAAAGAATGGCTCAATTTCAAAAGGAGAATGAATACTTGCAGGAAAGGATAGATAAATTGAAGATGAGATTAAAAGGAAAAGGCATGTTGTAGGGGGGCAAGCATATAATTTGGGACTCTATAGCTGTTGAAGCTGCCAAATTCATAGTTTATTTGAATTTCATCAATGATAATGATCTAGGTGGATATTGGTGGCCACCCACCTTTTCCAACTAGCTCAAAATAGTTTTCTGGCAATTTTGGATATTTACTAGTTTTAGCAGTTTTAACTTTCAGGGCCATTTTGAGGGCCTAAATGAAGATTTTTTGGGATCAAGCTTCTCAATGATAGCCTATGGATTGATTGGCCCCCAAAAATAATCTCCTTGATGATACTTTTCCAACAGGCTATCATATGCCTAAAATGGAGATCGTATGCAAAAGTTACGACCCCGAGAAGTTAATGTACTAACTTACCCAAACAGGGCCCACATGACTTTTGGCACTTCATATCCTAGGGTTAGGTTTTTGGATGTCTAGGGTTTTGGGCATTACTGTTTATTGTAAAAATGATTTTAGAGCCTCATTGTAATGACCTTGTGAATGCAAGTAGCTGTCACATCTATTCTCAGAGATAAGTTGCCACCATTCTAGCAAGTCTTTCACTTTGTATTTTTATAGTCTCTTTACATTTCTTTCATTAATAGAAATTGTGTATTATTTTATATCTGTGTTTATGGTTGCATCTCTGATACATTTCTATTATATTATTGAATATATATGATATCTATTTGCATTTCTTTATTATATCTCCACTCTCATTTCATGCCGAAAATAATCTGGATCAGTGGTATCAGAGCAGGTTGTTCTTGATCATTTTTTTCAGTGCATGTCACCGACGAGGTATGAGTATAGAAAGTTGGGTCTCGAGCTTGTCTCTCTTGAGGAAAATTGCTCTCGCACACCCAAGAAACCCTTAATGGAAAAAGAAAAGAAAAACGATGGAGCATACGATCCTATAAGTCTGTTGCTTGAGCAAGCTCTCACGCGACAGAGGGATGAAATGAAGGAGAATTTTTCCCACATCCTTTAACGCCTCCTGATAGCATCAGGCGCATCTTCATCAAGAGGCCACTTTGGAGGCACCTCGCCTTTTAAGGTACAGGTCAATTTTGATATTCCTATATTTGAAGGTCAGATAGATGTGGATGCCCTAGATAAATGGTTAAATCCGTTAGAAGGTTATTTCTTTGTTCACAATTTTTCCGTCAGAGAAAAGATCATCTTCGTTCTCCTCAAGGCTCTCCCCCATTTAAAACATTGGTGGGAAACTTACTGGGAGAATATTTTCACAGAGGAGTCTAGAGTATATGGGCTCAAGCCCACTTGGGATTTTTTTGTGGATGCAGTAAAGGAATAGTATTACCCTATTGAAAACTATGAGGACTAGTACATGAGATGGATCACACTGTGGCAAGACAGGGGCCAAGAAGTTCCAGAGTTCACGAATACCTTCCATACCTTATGCACCAAGCTATGTATCAAAGTCTCTGAATGACATTTGGTTCTAAAATATCGTGGGGCTCTACATAGATACATCCAAATTGAAATGGATTTTCTGTACATCTCTCACTCAATGCTGCCTATCGATATGTTGTTAAAATCGAGTAGAAATTTAGGCACCAGAACAAATGGGAGTTCGAGTTCTCAAATATTCAAAAACCAAAGTATGACAAAGACATCCCTAACAAACAGTCTCCCGAAAACTAGTCCAAGCCACAGAAAAATAAGGGTCATAGGAAGACAAAGAAGGACACTAGAAAATGGTGTGATTTCCACAAAATCCCCTGGCACAACACTGATGAATGTCACTCAAAACAGTCATTGGTGGCCGAGATCAAAGAAAAGGATTCGAACCCTAATTCATAATCTAATTATGAAAATACTGGTAAGGGACAGATCATTGACGCAGACCCCACTGCTATTATCACGACTGCAACAATTCAACCAAAAGAACCAACAGATCCTGAATAGGGGGAACACCTTTTTCATTCACAGATGTGGGTGAAGGGTACCTCGCTGCATTTTATTTTTGATAGCAGAAGCTAAAAGAACCTCATCTCAATAGAGGTCATCAAACAGTTGGGATTGTCGACAACACCACACCCACAACCATACAACATTGGGTGGCTTAGCCAAGGATGAGATCTTCGTGTCAGATAGTAGTGTAGATTGTCATATGGTATCCATCCCTTCAAGGATGAGGTATTATGTGATGTCTCCCCACTCAATGTTTGTGATGTTCTATTGGCCCAACCATATATGTATAAGCAACATGATGTGTATGAGTCTCAACCCCACAGTGTCATTTTTTATCTGGGGGGTCATCTCTAAAGAATACCAGAGGTAGTTACGACTACTATTCCACCTAAAAAATTTCGCAAGGTAGTATCTCATACTACAAAATTCAGCTTCTTCACAATCTTTTAAAAAGGGGAAAAACCAGACACTGCAACCACTACAGCCTCACTGCAAGCACCTTCTATCCAACAGAAGAAGGTCGACAAGGTTGCAGAAAAGCACAAAGATTCCTTATACACACCGTACTCTCATGTATACTGACTTTTTGAACAACCTCAGCCTCAACATATTCGTGACAAACCTCCAAAAATTGAGCAACGCGACGTCTCCTGCAAGGCAAGCAACTCACCAAGATGCAGATTCAACAAACGCTTTTCCCTCTCCCCCAGGAAATCAACACAATGGATACCATTGCTTCCTAAGGAGGGAGGATTGATCTAGGTGGATATCAGTGGCCACCCACCTTTTCCAACTGGCTCAAAACAGTTTTCTGGAAATTTTGGCAATTTACTATTTTTAGTAGTTTTAACTTCTGGGGCCATTTTGAGGGCCTAAATAAAGGTTTTTTGGTATCGAGCTTCTCAATGTTTGCTTACAACATGATTTATTCCCCAAAATTAATCTCCACGATGATATCTTTCAAACAGACTATCATATTCCTAAAATGGAGATCATATGCAAAAGTTACGACCCCAAGAAGTTAATGTACTAACTTACCCAAACAGAGCCCACTTGAATTTTGGTGCTTCATATCCTAGGGTTAGGTTTTTGGATGTATAGGGTTTTGGGCATTCATGTTTATTGTAAAAATTCTTTTAGAGCCTCACTGTAATAATCTTCTTGTGAATGCGAGTAGTTGTCACATCTCTTCTCAGAGATAAGCTACCACCATTCTAGCAAGTCTTTCACTCTGTATTTTTATAGTCTCTGTACATTTCTTTCATTAATAGAAATCATGTATTACTGTATATCTGTGTTTATGTTTGCATCTCTGATACATTTATGTTATATTATTGAATATCTGTGATATCTCTGTGCATTTATTTATTATATATATGCTCCCATTTCGTGTCGAAAATAATCTGGATCAGTGGTATCAGACCAGGTTGTTCTTGATCATTTTTTTCAGTGCATGTCCTCGACGAGGTATGAGTATAGCAAGTTGGGTATCGAGCTTGTCTCTCTTGAGGAAAATCACTCTCACACACCAAATAAACACTCAATGGTGGAAGAAAATAAAAATGACGGAGCAGATGATCCTATAAGCCTGTTGCTTGAGCAAGCTCTCACGTGACAGAGGGACGAAATGATGGAGAATTTTTCCCACATCCTTCAATGCCTCCTGATATCATCAGGCGCATCTTCATCAAGAGGACACTTTGGAGGCACCTTGCCTTTTAAGGTACAAGTCAATTTTGATATTCCTATATTTGAAGGTCAGATAGATGTAGATGCCCTAGATAAATGGTTAAATCCGTTAGAAGGTTATTTCTCTGTTCACAATTTTTCCGACAGAGAAGAGATCATCTTCTTGCTCCTCAAGGCTCTCCCCCATTTCAAACATTGGTGGGAAACTTACTGGGAGAAGATTTCCACAGAGGAGTCTGGAATATATGGGGTCAAGCCCACTTGGGATTCTTTTGTGGATGTGGTAAAGGAACAGTATTACCCTATTGGAAACTATGAGGACCAGTACATGAGATGAACGACACTGTGGCAAGAGAGGGGAAAAGCGGTTCCAAATTTCAGCAATACCTTCCATACCTTGCACACCAAGCTGGGTATCAAAGACTCTGAATGACATTTGGTTCTAAAATACCATGGGTCTCTACACATATACATCCAAACTTAAATGGATTTTATCGACATCTCATCACTCAGTGCTACATATCGATATGTTGTTAAAATCGAGCAGAAATTTAATCACTAGAACAAACGGGAGTTCAAGTCTACAAGTCCGCAACAACCAAATTATGACAAACATATCCCTAACAAAAAGTCTCCCGAAAACCAGTCCAAGCCATAGGAAAAGAAGGGTCACAGGAAGACAAAGAAGGACACCGAAAAATGGTGTGATTTCCACAAACGCCCTTGGCACAACACCAATGAATGTCACTCAAAAAAGTCATTGGTGGCCAAGAACAAAGATAAGGAGTCGAACCATGATTCATAATCTGATTCTGAAAATACTGGTAAAGGACAATTCATTGATGCAGACCCCACTACTATTGTCGTGACCGCAACAATTCAACCAGAAGAACCAACAGATCCTGAAGAGGGGGAACACCTTTTTCATTCATAGATGTGGGTGAAGGGGACCCCGCTGCATTTTATTGATGATAGTAGAAGCCAGAAGAACCTCATCTCAACAGAGGTCATCAAATAGTTGGGATTGTCGACAACACCACACCCGCAACCATACAACATTGGGTGGCTTCACGAATGACGAGATATTCGTGTCAGTCAACAGTGTAGATTGTCATACGGTATCCATCCCTTCAAGGATGAGGTATTATGTGATGTTTCTCCACTAGATTTTTTTGATGTTCTCTTGGGCCAGCCATATATGTGGAAGCGCCATGGTGTTTATGAGTCTCAACCCCGCAGTGTCATTGTTTCTCTAGGGGGTCATCTCTATAGAATACCAGAGGTAGTTACGACTACTGTTCCACCTAAAAATTGTCACAAGGTAGTATATCATACTGCAAAATTCATATTCTTCACAATCTGTTAAAAAGGGGAACAAACAGACACTGCAACCACTACAACCTCGCCCCAAGAACCTTCTATCCAACAGAAGTAGGTCAACAAGGTTGCATAAAAGCACAAATATTTCTTCTACACATCGTACTCTCTTTTATATTGACTTGTTGAACATCCTTAGCCTTAACAGATTCGTGACAGACCTCCACAAATTGAGCAGTGCGACGTCTCCAACAAGGCAAGCAGCTCACCAAGATGCAGATTCAACAAACGTTTTTCCCTCTCCCCCGAGAACTCAATGCAATGGATACCATTTCTTCCTAAGGAGGGAGGACTGATACATGTGGATATCGGTGGCCACCCACCTTTTCCAATTGGCTCAAAATAGTTTTCTAGCAATTTTGGCAATTTACTATTTTTAGCAGTTTTAACTTTTGGGGCCATTTTGAGGGCCTAAGTGAATTTTTTTTGGTATCAAGCTTCAACAAGATAACCAATGGAATGATTGATTCCCCGAAATTAATTTCCTCGATTATACATTTCCAATGGGCTATTATATGCCTAAAACAAAGATCGTATGCAAAAGTTATGACCCCAAGAAGTTAATGTACTAACTTACCCAAACGAGGCCCACATGAATTTTGGCACTTCATCTCCTAGGGTTAGGTTTTTGGATGTCTAGGGTTTTTGGCATTCCTATTTATTGTAAAAAGGATTTTAGAGCCTCATTGTAATGATCTTCTTGCGAATGCGAGTATCCATCACATCTCTTCTCAGAGATAAGATGCCACCATTCTAGCGAGTCTTTCACTCTGTATTTTTACAGTATTTGTACATTTATTTCATTAATAGAAATCATGTATTATTGTATATTTGTGTTTTTGGTTGAATCTATGATACATTTATGTTATATTATTGAATATCTGTGATATCTCTGTGCATTTACTTATTATATCTCCGCTCTCATTTCGTGCCGAAAATAATTCAGATCAGATAAATACAGCATATCCATCACAGCGAGAAGCAAGTGCACTGTTGTAAATGAAACTTTAGCAAAGAATCCATCAGAATGGGCCCAAAACACCATAAATCTACTCAACTCCATTCCTACTGCATACCTTCAGACTATTGGAATTAAAAACATAACAACATTTATTATCTGGGCCAGGAGGGTTATTGCTAAACATAACCTGTTGAAATCAGTCCAAAACATGGCAACACAGATGGATGAAAGTGTTGAAGAGTTAAAGGATTTGTTTGAAGAATTGTTTATCAAAGGCCTTCCACCATTTTGGGATGGAAAAGGAGAATTATATGATCAGGAAGAATATAATGCTTGCTTGAATCAGTGCAGAATGGATCATTCCAAGTTTGAAACCCTAGAGGGAAATCTAAAAGGAGCTACACTGGTTGAACATCTGATTACAAACTTTGAGATTATGAATCATTTCAAAATAGTCAAACTTGGAATACCAGTCATGTCATATGTTTCCTACATTGACCTGGGTATCCTGATCAAGGAAATGATAGATTATGATATTCCTTCTGACTTGCAATCAAAGGAGATAGTACAGCTGGGTAAGATAAAGTGTTGTTTTCTAGGGTCCAGTAGATAATGTCCAGATGTCACTAAAGATGGAAGATCATGTGGAAGACTAGAACAAGACAGGTGGCAAAGAAAGAAACTAAAACACCATAAGAGCCAGAATCTGGATCATGAAATGTTTTCCTGCTAATCATTGTAATCAGTGTCAAAACCGAAACTGTCCCTTGTAATTATTGTAATCAGTTTCAGAAACCAAAACATTTCATTTTTATCATTGTAACCGGTTTCAAACCGAAGGAATTCAACTTGTATAAATATTAGTATTTCCAAAGGTATTAGTTGTTGCAAAAAGTGCAAGGCAACGATTTTATCTATTCGAAACTTGAATGTAATTTTCTAAAGATGAATAGAATACACATGCATAAGTCTTGAAGTTTTCATGAAAAGATTCTAATGGTGGTGATCTAATATTTGTCTCCTCTCTTTGTATGTATTTCCTGTATTTCTGATTTCATTTACATTGTCTTCTGTTTAAATTGGAAATTTAAAGGCCCAAAATTCATCTTGTGATGCTCTTGTCTTAAGAAATTTAAACTGTGTTAAGTTCTTCCTAACTAATGTCAGAATTCATTTATTTAATTCTTTGATACGGTTATGTGCTTTTCCTTTCTTCTTACACTCTGCAAATTTACAATTTATAACTCAGATTTATCACCTCATTTAGCCTTTATCCTCTAGAGAGTTCTACTGACTAGTCAGTGCTTCCATTTGTTTTAGAAGTTTGACTCCATAGCCCTAAGTGTCCCTCCTCTTCCTTGCCAACAAAATTATAAAAACCCTTCAAAAGAACAAAACCTAGCCATTGATTGTTAAAGAAAATTCATTTGTTGAATACCAAGTGACTAAGAGAGAGCCCTCTCTGAGCTGAGCAGGCTAGTACCTAGATATAAAGTTGGTTTGTAGGTTACCTTTGTCGTTTGTTTTATCAACTGAATAAATTTACAAAGTGCTAAAAACTTTCATAAGTGGATCATAACTAACTTTACATGTATTCACTAGTCCTCGAGCCAGTTGTTACATCTCGGAGGTGATGCTTAGTACTTTAGGCAGACTTCTCCTTGTTGTAGCCAGTTGTCTAGTGAAATCAATACTCAAAATAATGTTTTATCCAGTCACCAGTTTCACATTGTGGGGTGTTACTGAAGCAACTTACAGTGAAAAAGGGTTCAAAAATGTGTAGTGCATCGAAGGGTCTAAGGGAAGATACAAAAATGTGATATGGGTATGGAGGGTGCACCACTAGGAGATAAGACAACAAGGGAATTATTGGGGGAAATATTGAGGCAGAGGATTATGGTGGGGATGGACATGATTGATACAAACCATACATAATTTTACCATTAGTTATGGTCTTGTTTCTAAGAAACTATCGCGGTATACTATACCTAGTTCAAACACCTTCAACGCCCATTTGACTCGACCAATCTATACATATTACTTTCGACAAACTACTTTGTCTCTTGTCTCCTTGTACTGTAGCATTCCCTTGAAAGTGTTTGCATCATCGATTCCTCCCCTCAATATGTTCTTCATTTTCTTTGGTCCTCCCATTTCTTCTGAAGACTCCCCCCTTTCTCTGTATTGGGCCCTCCTAGACAATATACATTGATGTGGTGTTCTTCTTCTTGATCAATGGCACCATCCACATATGGGTGTTGTACTATGACTTCTGATCTAGCCACCTAGATCCTTCCCAAGTTTCCCCCATGGTGGCATAGTCTAAATGTTCTATGTTTAATTGGCATTTTTCACCTGAATCTGGTGATCTAAATCTGGGAAAAAATAGAATTGCATGTCATTTAACTTGCATTTTTGAATGCATAAACGTATTCAACGTCCTAGAAAAACCCTAGGGCACTCAGATTATATAGACTAAACCACTCAATGGGATACTTATAATTCTATGGAATAGTGCCCCTTCGTTATACAAAGGGGTAACTCTGGGACATGGCAGTACCGGTCAGGACTAGCCATTAAATGACTTCATTGGTTACATTAACTAACATCTGACTTGAAATTCTCTTATAGCCTATCTAGCAACATAGTTGATTTGGGTCAGGTACTATCTATCATTCCCACATCATTAAAACTTATAATATGCACTATTTTCATTAATTAATCCTTGTACTTTCCAATCATATCTCTTGTCCATTCACACCTAATTGACGTCTCGAGACACAACATGCATAATAAGCCCGCACCAGACATTTCCCCCCCCCCATAGCTGGCATTATTGATTTCTTGATCAAGACAACGTAGGCATAATAATCCCACGACAAACATTTTTAGCCTCCTAGATGGCATAATTAAGGCCCAATTAGGTGTCAAACACAACAATGAGATGAAAATTTTTCTCACATGGAAATTCCATGTAGGTGCCATACTGGTAGGACACGGGATGATGGTGGGTCACATTGGTGATGTTAGTGTTGCAGAATCAATAGACTTAAAAACCATAGAAACAGAGTCGAAATTCCAACAAATAACAAGCAAAGTCATAATTTTGACGAACGTTGGGGCACCAAGAAAAAAATATAACAAATTTTTGAGAATTAGCGAGTAATTTCTGACGGTAAGGTGGATTTTGTCTGTAATGTCAGAACACCCCGACGGAATTCAACACCATATGTAGTAGTGCAAGGAGGGGAAAAAGAAGTGGAAAGTATTTAATTACAATAAGATGACAATGTACCACTACACATCAGTGAAAGGATACAAACAACCACTGCAACCATTTAAATATTGATGGCCACACCAAAGATAAGTGTTGAAATCTACATTTAGGGATGAATCCAAATAATTGTAAGAAGGATGCCATAAAGAAGAACTTTCTAGACAAGGATTAAGGAAACCATGTAGAGAGCAACTTATATGTGGATGAGAATATTGTTTGCACTTCAGTGTAGAAGGAGGTGAATCTAAGTATCCTTCATCACAAGGAGGAGAAGGAGATGAAAAAACTCTTCCATATTAAGATTCATGTCAAAAATACCAAGGTAAATGCTCTATTTGATTCCGGGTTACATGCCAACCTCATAGAAAATGATCTAGTTAGCAAGTTTGGGTTGGATGTTCATGATCACCCAATACCATATCCCATATCCATTGGGATGGGTGAATAAGGATGTAGAGATCAAAGTCACTAAACAGTGTAAGATCAAGTGCATATTTTATTAATGAAGTGGAGTTAGATGTAGTACCTGTTTATGTCTGTGGTGTAGTGTTTGGAAGCCCCTACATGTATATGAGAGATTCTATATTCATGTAGACAAAAAAATAGTACCACCTGATCAAGGATGGGAAGTCTTACACCATCAATGCACACAAAGGAAAATTGAAGATTTCTTTGCTAAGTACCAATCAAGCCAAAAGGTTTATTAGTTCTAGTAAGAAGTATGTATTTCTTTTCTTAAGAGAGAATCAACCATGGGAGGAATTGATAAGAGTAAAGGTGGGATTTGTAAATAAGAAACAACAATTGGAGGAGTTTTTGTAGGTGTACAAAGGAGTGTTAGAGGAACCTAAAGGGACACCACATAAGAGGGAAACAAAGCATGTGATATAGTTGTATCCTGACTCCCCATTACCAAATATTGGGTTGTAGAGATAGTATGTTATAGAAGCAGATGAAGTGAAGAAACAATTGCAACAACTATTGGATTAGGAAGTAATTCAACCAAGAACCTCACCTTGTGCTTAATCTATCGTCATAGTGCCCAAGAAGGATGAGACTTAGACAATTTCTATCGACTACATATATTCGAACAAGATCACACTCAAGAACTGGTACCCTTTTCCCAAGATTGATGATTTGTTAGACCAATTACATCATGTGAGGTACTTCACTAAGTTGGATCTCAAATTGGGATAATATTAGGTATGTGTTAAAGAAAAAGAGACCTAGAAGACCACCTTCAAGATAAGTCAAAGTCTGTATGAATGGTTGGTCATGCCTTTTGGTTTATGTAATGCACCAACTACATTTATGTGATTTATGAATGATGTATTGTGTTTCTATTTAGAATCATTCGTAACAATGTATTTGGATGACATATTGGTTTACAACTCCATCTAAGGACACATCTCACATCTCATGTAGGTGTTAAAAACTTTTAAAAAGCATCAACTATTTCCTAATGTCAAGAAATGTGAGTCTTCTCAACACTCATTGGTTTATTTAGGGTACATGATGAGTGGATGGGAACTCAAAATAGATCCCTCAAAAATGGAGGCCATAATCAAGTGGCCAATTCCTATCTTTGTTGGGAAAACAAAATACCTATTAAAGTTCATAGCATCCTTTTCAGCAATAGTTTTTCCACTCCATGCCACTACCCTCAAAAATTTTCTGCACACTGATACCTTTCTAATGGTGCAAAAATGACCTCAATCAGAGCTCACATGTGGAAGTTATGCCTCCCATAAGTTAACCTACCTTGTTGACCACAATGGTACCAAGTGGATGCCATGTTAGCCTCCATTTCTTGCACATGTGGGGTTAGCCACATGTGGACTTTCAACATGATTATAGAAGTTCCAAAACCTAACACTAATTGAGGGTTGAGAAATGCAAAAATATTAACCCTAAATGACTATCAAGCTATGTTAAATATTGGGCCCCTAAGAGGAGAAAGGGTTCCATTATTTAGCATTGTACTCATTCTATAGTTGAATAGAGCATCTAAGAGTGGTATTTTGAGAGAATAACAGAGGAGGTAGGATATTTTGTAGTAGTCATTCAGGTTGCAGTGTCAAAGAAAAACACCATAGTGAGTTCCCCCTTTCCTTTTACTTGCAATTCATAATTGAAGAAAAGAGAAAAAAGCATAGGCCTCACCTTCTAGATGGATTTTCTCTCATACAAGCTTCTGAGGATGCATATTGTGTTTATTTGTATGTGGATGGTGTGTTAATTTTCTTGTTCTTTCATTTTTGTATTTCAATTATTTTCATAAATTTGAGCAATAAGCTAGTGCTAACCAATATGAGATCTAAGGAAATAAACCCGCATAATACAATATTTCAGTATAATACAATATTTGTTGTCATGAACTCGGTAGTTTATAGATAAATCCCCCTCTCAACATGAACCAAATATTACAATTCAAAATCCACCCCCAAGAAAACCTTTGCATAATGTTAATGCATGTATGGAACAAAATGTGCTCAAAAACCTAGACCAACTAGCTACATGTAAGACATGGTAATCTTTATTAAATGGGGGAGGCCCAATCAAATGATGCTCATAACTTGCTTACATGCCCTAATACCATATAGCCTATAAGCTATGCAAAGGAACTTTAGTTCAACATCACTTGGGGAACTATCATTCCCATATTTATAAACATTTCCTAGATGTATTATTGAGCTATCTTCAACTCTAGATGGCTAGGCATTCATGTGGATGCCCAAGTAAGGAACGTTTTATTCATATACGACATCCCTTAAAATCACTAGAAAATAAAATATAAGATAATATGATATTAGTAATGCCAATGAATGACCACAATACGTAGGTCAAAGAGACTAAAAATTGCATTCAAGATCAATGCTTAACCAAAGTGCGAAAACAAAACCTATTGCTACTCTATAAAAAGCAAAAAAAAATAAGTACAAAGCTAAGAGAATGAGTATCAAATGAGGTGAGTGCAAAAATAAACAAAACTATGACAATTAAAGAGGATGTTAAGGTGGGTTGGAGCGAGAGTTTGAGGTCACCCAAGTAGAGAGAGAATAAGGTTCCTAGATGAAGTCATTAATCACCATGAAGGGGTCGTTGCATTGTCTAAGAACATCCTCTAGAGAGTAACTTGCACTAAGAGGCATTGGTTGTGTAATTATGGGAGTATCCCTAGAAGGAACACTATATTGAGGAGCTCCATTGCTCTAAAATCAAAGTCAAGGGGAGAATATTTGACTAGAGCTCTAATTTATTAGATAAATCTAGAGGGTGGTACTTTGTATAGATAAATCCTAGATCTGGGACCTCATAGCGCTAATATATCTAACAATCTAGTGTTTCCTTCCTTGGAATTTAAAACAAGAACTCTTCAAAATTTTCAACGAACTCAATTGAACTATCAAAATGATCGAAAAATAACCCATGTTCTTATTGATATGATCTCAAATTGATACATGCCTATAAATATCATTTGCTAAAAAAAATCCAAAATCGATAACTAACCAAAATCATTATGGATGATGGTGGTCTCCACAACTCACGTGAAACAAGAATGTATCTCTCGATGTGCTTTTGATACATGACTATAAATATCATTTGCTAACACTAACACATTAGATAGATAATAAAGAAGACAAAGTTCTAACTTTAAAAAAAAAAACCAAAATTCATAACTAACCAAAATCGTTATGGGTGACAGTGGTCTCCACAACTCACATGAAAAAAGCACGTATCTCTCGATGTGATTTAATGGCATAACCCATGTTCTTTAATGGCATAACCCATGATAGGTCAAAGTGTGAGGAGACTAGTGGAATTCAAATTAAAGCCTCTACAAGATGGTGGGCAAAGAGGAGGTAGCTTTTCCTTCACATCAACACAAAGAAAAATCTAGATCTCTTGAATAAGCTTTACACTTCAATGGCTCAAAGAAAAATAGCCATTAGGTTTGATTATATATATATATATATATATATATATATATATATATATATATATGGCTCAAAAAAAATAGTCGTTAGGATTGAAGACACAATATATATATCTCCAACCAAAACCAGAAGCAGGTGCACTATTGCAAATGAAACTTGAAGCAGGTGCACTATTGCAAATGAAACTTTAGCAAAGAAGCCATCAGAATGGGCCCAAAACACCATAGATCTACTCAACTCTATTCTTACTGCAGACCTTCATACTATTGGAATTACAGACATAACTACATTGATTATTTGGGCTAGGAGGTTTATTGCTAAACATAACCCGTTGAAATCAGTCCAAACCAAGGAAACATAGATGGATAAAAGTGTGCAAGAGTTCAAGGATTTGTTTGAATAGTTGTTTATCAAAGGCCTTCCACCATTTTGGGATGGAAAAGGAGAATTATATGATCAGGAAGAATAAAATGCTCGATTGACTCAGTTCATAATGGATCATTCCAAGTTTGAAACCCTAGAGTAAAATATGAAAGGAGCTACACTGGTTGAGCATCTGATTATAGACTTTGAGATTCTGAATCAGTTCAAAATAAGCAAACTTGGACTACCATTCATGTCACATGCTTCCTGCATTGACCTAAAGATCCTGATCAAGGAAATGATATATTATGATATTCCTTCTGACTTGCAATGGAAGGAGATAGTACAACTGGGTAAGACAAAGTGCAGTTTTCCAGGGTCCAGTAGATAATGTCCATATGTCATTAAAGATGGAAGATCACATGGAAGACCAGAACATGATAGGTGGCAAAGAAAGAAACTAAAACGCCATAGGAGCCAGAATATGGATCATGAAATGTGTTCTTGCTAATCATTGTAATTGGTTTCAAAACCGAAAATGTCCCTTGTAATTATTGTAATCAGTTTCAGAAACTGAAGCATTTCATTTTTATCATTGTAATCGATTTCAAACCGAAGGAACTCAACTTGTATAAATATTACTAGTTCCAAATGTATTAGTTGTTGGCAGAAGTTCAAGGGCACGATTTTAGCTATTCATAACTTGAATGTAATTTTCTAAAGCTGAATAGAATACACATGCATAAGTCTTGAAGTTTTCATGAAAAAATTCTAATGGTGGTGATCTGAGTTTTGTCTCCTCTCTTTGTATGTATTTCATGTATTTATGATTTCATTTACATTGTCTTCTATTTAAATTGGAAAGTTAAAGTCCCATAATTCATCTTGTGATGCTCTTGGCTTAAGCAATTTAAAATTTGTTAAGTTCTTCCTAAGTAATGTCAGAATTCATTTATTTAATGCTCTGATATGGTTATCTGTTTTTCCTTTCTTCTTACACTCTGCAAATTTGCAATTTATAACTCGGATTTATTGCCTCATTTAGCCTTTATCCTCTGGAGAGTTCCACCGACCAGTTAGTTCTTCCATTCATTTCAGAAGTTCGACTCCATATCTCTAAGTGTCCCTCCTCTTCCTTGCCAATAAAATCATAAAACCCTTCAAAACATCAAAACCTAGCCATTGATTGGTAAAGAAAATTCATCTGTTGAATACCAAGTGATAGGAGAGAGCCCTCTCTAAGCTGAGAAAGCTAGTAACCAGCTCTAAAATTGGTTTGTAGGTTACCTCTGTCATTTGTTTTATCAGCCGAATAAATTTACAGAGTGCTAATAACTTACATAAGTGGATCATAACTAACTTTACATGTATTCATTGGTCCTCGAGCTAGTTGTTACAACTTGGAGGCGATGCTTAGTACTTGAGGCACACTTTGCCTTGTTGTAGCCAGTCATCCAGTGAAATCATCATGGTCAACGAGAATTGATAATGGGGGACTGAAAAACTGGAAAAACCGCTATAGCTATTGATATCATATTGAACCAGAAGTGAATGAACTCAAAGTCAAAGGCTGATAGTGATAAATTGTATTGTGTCTATGTAGAGATTGGACGATACTCAAAATTATGTTTTATCCAGTCACCAGTTTCACATTGTGGGGTGTTACTGAAGCAACTTACAGTGCAAATGAGTTCCAAAATTGGTAGTGCATTGAAGGGTCTAATGGAAGATACAAAAATGTGATATGGGTATGGAGGGTGCACCACTAGGCGAGAAGACAACAAGGGAATTATGCAGGGAAAATCTTGAGGCAAAGGATTATGGTGGGGATGTACATGATTGATACAAACCATACATATCTTTACCATTAGTTATGCCCGTGTTTCTAAGCAACTGTTGCGGTATCCTATACCTAGTTCAAACACCTTCAATGCCCATTTGGCTCAACCAATCTAGACATATGCCTTTCGAAGAACTACTTTGTCTCTTGCCTCCTTGTACTATAGAATTCCCTTGAAATTTTTGGCATCATCGATTCCTCCCCTCAATATGTGCTTCATTTTCTTTGGTCCTCCCATTGCTTCTGGTGACTCCCCCCTTCTTTGTATTGGGGCCTCCTAGACAATCTACATTGATGTGGTGTGCTTCTTCTTGATCGGTGGGACCATCCACATATGGGTGTTGTACTATGACATATGATGTGGCCACCTAGATCCTTCCCAAGTTTCCCCCATGGTGGCATAGTCTAAATGTTCTATGTTTAATTGGAAATTTTCACCTGAATTCAGTGATCTAAATCTGGGAAAAATTAGAATTGCATGTCGTTTAAATTGCATTTTTGAATGCATAAATGGATTCAGCATCCTAAAAAATCCCTAGGGTACTCAGATTATACAGACTTAACCACTCAATGGGATACTTATAATGTCATGGACTAGTGCCTCTTCATTATACAAAGGGGTAACTCTGGGACATGGCAGTACTGGTTAGAACTAGGCATCATATGACTTCATTGGTTACATTAACTAACATTTGACTTGAAATTCGCTTATATCCTATCTGGTGGCATAGTTGATTTGGGTCATGTACTGTCTATCATTCCCACAACATTAAAACTTATAATATGCACTATGTTCATCCACTAATCCTTGTACTTTCCAATCATATATCTTGTCCATTCATGCTTAATTGATGTCTCGAGACACAACATAGATAATAAGCCTGCACTG
>SNQJ01S0027262.1:62043-83714 GCA_010110895.2 Picea sitchensis | reverse complement strand
TATAAAAATATTGAATCAGCTAACTTATCAATAGATTCTGAAACTCTTACTCGTTACATCATCCATTCATGAAACAAAGTCGGAAGTAGTTCCTCCTCAAATCCAATCACACATGCCTTTGATGAAAAACATAAATTTGTCTCCAGTCCTAAACATGGCTTCTCAATTAAAGTAGTTCCGAAATAGTTCTTTACAATTCCAAAAATGAGGGTCTTTTCCAAAACCATCAACCTTTTCTAAAAGGTCAATCCTCTTATTTATAAAAAATCATTAACTAAAAATAACTTTAAAAAGTGCAAGCTAAGTAAAACAAAACATCACCACATGGTGCTCCCATCTCTCTATCTTCTAAGAGTCAATGAATGGTTTCACTGAAGTGGATGACTCTTCGCATCCTCTGACCATTTGACAAAGAGTTCCTCGCATGTGTTGGCATACAGGAATCTGTGTTGGTCCATCGGAGCTGAAAGGATCTCCGTTACTTCTACTGTCCATGCCCGATACTTGACTAATTTGACCCTTAATTTTTGTAATATTGTTTGATCCTTGATCGGGTGCTCCATGAACTATTGTACTTGTCCCGACACCATGTTCACTAGCTTTTCTATCTCCACAGTCCATGCCAAGTCTTGTTCTGCATGTTGTTTGACTATGTCATTCAAGTCGACAAAGTCCTTGGGTGAGCCGAATTCTGGGAGATCGATGTCTTTCATATCCCAATTAATATTGACCCAACTTATTTTTCAATCGACCCATTTCTCTTGAAACTCCCGCTGAGGTTCTTGGGCCATTTTCACCCAGTATTCAACCGCTTTCCTTATCTAATATATGTTGGTGTCCCTCAACACCTAAATGTCGTTCTCTTCGGTGTCTTGGCCCTTTTGAACCGTGCTGATGTAATCAATTATTTCCACTTCTTCGTGGGCCTTCTCATACCATATTTCCACATCTTTGTAGGTTTCTAGCACCATAAGAGTATCTTCTCGGAGGTCGGCTATCCCTGCAGTAAAAAGGTGTCGTTCATTTGTGAATCTGTTGTAGGCATCTTGGAATTCGCTTCTCAAAAACATCGTGGCCCGTGTGGAGTTCTGATAATATTTATCCAAATGGAATAGATGCTCCAACTCCTTTAGCGTAGTAGCCAACTCCTCTTCATCTTTCCTTGATCTATCCAGGGTGGCATCTATGATCGCCATCCCTGTGTCGATAAGCTCAAACATCTTGGCATGCTCTGTGATGATTAATTTATCCTTTGTGGTGATGAGGATCGAACTATCCAAAGTAAGCCTCCTTTTCTTGGTGGTTCTCTTCATGATGGATTTCCTATTTTGGACATAGGCGATTGCTTGTATATCTCCGAACTCATCCACAGGTTTAGGGATTTGTTGTTCTCTCCAAGTAAGAGTGTTTCCCAGGCTCCCAATGGTGTATATTTGTTCAAGACCGGGTTCCTAAACATATTCTGTTTCGGGATTGGGTATTCATATCCTTCATGATGTCCTCTCTATCTCGGGTCGAGCTGAAACTTCCCATATTGATCTGACCTATGGTGATGGAGCTTCATGGTTTTATGACCTAGCGGTTTATTCAATCTGTATCATCTCTGGGCCACTTGTTTCTCCTTGGCTTTCGATTGGGTCATCGGTCGGGATCCTCGTCATTTACATCAGTTTAGGGTCATTTTGCAACTGATTGATGATCCTATGTGCCCCTTGTATTAAGAGTAATCCCCTTCTTTGTGCCTATATTGTCTCTGTCACTCTGATTTGTTCCCTGGCCCTGAGGGCTTCTTGAGTTGACTCCTCTATCGTTTCCACCTGGTCATCCATGCTCATGGCCTTGAAACTGGTCATGTTTGTATTGGCCATCCTATACACCACACCATCCTAGTCTAGGGCACCCTCTATGAAAATTTCTTCCTCAAACTTATCATGAGCATATGACCATTAGGATGATACTTGCGAAGCATGTTGGAGGACTAAGCCTTTAGGTTCGTTCTTGCGGAATTGGCATGTCGCGAACCTGAATTAAAGTTGGCTCAAATCTTCTAGTTTGGCTTGAGAAGTATCTTTCACTAGATAAAACCCTATATAAAAACTGTAGGGTATGAAATCATGTTTAACCCTGCAGGATGGTCTAATAACAGATTTTTCCCACAACAAGCCAGTCTAGGACATGAGAGGGTAGGATACGCGGGTAGGGAATTCCTTATTAAAAATAATAAAATAAATATGAGTGCATAAGACTTCTTGTACCTTTTCTCCCATAGTATGTTGAAGTAGACGTGAACCGGGAGCTCTCCAACATGCCATCTTAGATTCATGATGGCAAAGACGTTCCTTGCGCACATGACATCGAGCAGGTATGAGGCCATGTAGAAAGAGAGTGTCTCCCCTTTCTTAGGTGTCCCAACCTACTACACACATATGCTAAATGTTTTTGAGATTATCGCTCCCCAGTTGAAGCTACTCCCAGCGATCGCCACTGTGTACACCAAAGGCATCCATGCTTCTGAAAACTTGGAGAAATCCATTTCCCCATATAGTCAGCAAATGAGAGCCATCAAATAGATGTATGGATCCCTTAGGTTGATTGTTCCATACCATCCATTGCTCCAATTAGTGAACTTCTTGTCCTCCTTCCACCATGAAGCCATCAATTGACTGGTGTCGTGAAATTCATAGAACTTCACCACGAAGTCTGTGTTGAGACGCTCCTCTGGGTCCCTGAGCTTATAGTACTTCTGGACTTATGTTAGGAGGAAAAATTTGACACATCCTCCATTCTCATCATTGATCAAGCATTTATTCCCATCTGTATGGTCGATGAGCCATTTCAGAACCTCTATGCAGGGAAAAATAGGGGTTATGCTTTACACCATGTGTAAATACGAATGTCAAATGTTCGGGAACACCTAGTCATTGAGAATCCTTACGTCTGGTTCATTATGTGGGATATACTTTGGGTATTCTTCTCGGCGAATTCGATTGAAGAGATATTCCCATTGTGGGAGCTCTACCTTGGATCTGGTGCTTGCCTCTGTATCACCAAAGGTCGGAGGCTAGAAAAAATATTTCTTCATTGTTGTTTTGATGACAATATCCACTCTAGGAGCGTACTCCAACTGCCTCACAGTCCCCAGATAATAACCTTCACCTATCTCAGCTTCTTTCAACTTTCGTTTTCTAGGAGAGTGTCTAGTGGTTGAATTTCTCGGTGGAATCTTACCTGCAACTATACCATAGTTTAGAGATTATGCAAGAAAATCAGGTGTGCATATATGAATTATAACCAATGAATTGAAAAACTTGGATACATACCTTTGAGGATTTTTAAACCTGGTTTAGATAATCAAAGAGTTAGTGCAGTCTTGTGATGCTCACTTTTCTCCTTCGGATGCTTTGGAATTTAACTTACGCACAGAATGATTTTTTTCAAAATTGTTCTAGAGATTTAAACAGGGATGAACTTACCTTGTCACATCAACCATTCAATTCAAGTTATGAGTGTAATTTCATCAAATCTATCTCTAGATCTTCGAGATGTTTAAACTTAAATTCATCGTGGGTTGATGGCGAGGGCGCAGGTGGTAATGTGGTCTATCAGCAATTTCAAAAATTTATTGTCTACTTGGTGCACGTGGTAGTAACTAATGCAGGAACGAGCATTAACTAGTTCATTAAATGCCCAAAATCTGATAGTATCTTATGCCACAAACATCCCATCATTCTTCTCTTTTACTTAGTGGATCAGGGGTCGGGATTGTACTGTGAACATTTTCGTTGATATCCTCCTGAAAAATCTTCAACATCGATCGATCTTGTCGTACAGGGTTTTCATGGAAAATATGGCTAGGAGGCATGACTATGACCTAGGGAACCAAAATGACTCATGATAAAACTAGACCATATGACCCTCTTACGTGATAAAGGCATGTGGCATTCGAGAACAGTGACTTTAAATTCTCATGTTAATCAAATTCGGGGTTTTATTTAAGCCATACTTTATACAACCCAATAATATCTTTCCTACACTGAAAAGTGTCAAGGATCGACGATCGACGATAAACTTACCCAAGTGCTCTTGAATCGGCTCCCTCAAAAAATTCTCAATATGGAAAACGCATTGGGGATTGACAATCGGAGATAGCTTTATCGCAGTCAAAATGATTATTGTGATCTTTCTAGATTTCCCCAATCCCAATAAAGCGTATCGGGCATCAACTATCAACGATTTCTTTACATCCTTTGTTAGCGTCTGTCTTTCTCGTATTTTGTCGATGTCAAAGGGGATAGGCTATCTCTCGAACCTTTATGAGAATAACTTATGCAAACCAAAAACCGCCTTCTGTAGATTCTGATGAGAATCAATGATCAACGACTATTTTCTTTGCGTGGTTCCTTTACTTAGTTTAATTATTTCTAATGTCGAACCAAGGTGTGTTAGGTGTGGTGCTTAGTTGTCGATTCTTAATTTGGGTGTTAAGGTCTTTTAGACATGAGGTTTCACAAGTTCAAACAAAACTGACTAGGTGATAAGAGAAATGGAAACAAACAAAGATAAACCATTTCCCAAAATGAAAAATCAAGTCAGACAGTGAAGAAAACAAGTGGTACCCAACAAGTGACAAAATTTGATCAGGATTTTAGGGTGTGTTGAGTTCTCAACACCACCCTAGGTGCATTCTCTGTCATTCCCTTCAAAGTCACCCTATTTCCTTCTTCAAAATTGAAGGGCATCCCCATAGTTTTGTAATTGGTGGTAATATGAACCAAGGTGATAAACCATTGAACCCCAAGTATGAAATTGGTGTCTAGTAGGTCCATCACATAGAGATTATGTGTCAATTTGTACTTTCCCAAGGTAAGACTAATTTATGGAATGTTCCTGTCACATGGTATGGTGCATCCCCCTGCTACCTCCACTAAGAATCCCTTAAACTCAAAAGTGGGAAGACATCTCCTATTTACCAATGCATCAACAATGAAATTATGGGAGGCCCCACTATCAATAATTAATGTGACTCTTTGTCTTTGGAGGCCTCCTTTCATCCTGAAAGTGTTGAATTTTGGTACCCCATTGATGGATGCAATAACAACCTTATTAGTCCATTCCTTCTTGTGCATTGACTCTTATTCTTATTCCCCATGTGTGGGTTCCTCTTTAGTTTGGGTCACGTTCATGTTTTGAAAATGCCTAACATCATATTCATCCTCACTATCACAAAGGACCTATATATAGTGAATTTTCCCTTTCCCCATGCATCTATGTCATGGATCCCATGGTTCTTTAAAAGTATAGCATAGTTGTTTCCTTCTCAACTCCATTTTTGTAGCCTCATCAAATATCCCCTTACCTCAATCTACAACCCTTTGATATTTTCCTCTTGGAGCAATTGGTGGCCTTGGAATGGATTTTTTTTTAAGTTGCCCCTTCCAAGTCCCTAGTCTTCCAAATCACATACTGAAGGGTATTTGGTTTAAAATAATTGACCCATCAATGCAATGGATCTTTCATCCCCTATGAAAAGAGAATCATCAACCTAGATTATAACACATCTAGAACCATGACCACTATCCTCTGAAATTATTCAATGAATTCCTTCATTGATAATGTCTATCTAAGTTGCATGAGCTCGTGGAAATGAAACTCTAGATCTCCCTGATCAAACCTATCTATGAGCCTATGTGTGAAATATTCATATGAAGTAATGTGTGCATATCCCAAAGTATTCATCCCATGGTACCACCACTCATGGGCCTTGCCTTCCAGATATAAGGTAGAAAATTTGATGGAATCCATCTTCATCATGGGATTTAGTTGCAGATAATGTGGTGTCCCTTTCCCAAGAGTAGGTCAGCAGGGAGTGACTTAGTATTCTATTTGTTCTCATAGACTATAGTCAGGCACAAACAGGGAACAAGGGGAGAAATAAGGGTGAATAAATGGTTAAACGATGAATTAATCCAAAAAGCATAGGAAAACTCACTTAAGCCAAAGTAAATGGAGAAATAGAAGAAAAAAGTGTTGAGGGAGGAATTAATTAATTAATCACTCAACTTAGGAGGAAAATCACCTAACTTAAGTGATGTCAACGAAGAATTAGATCAGGGAAGATATAAAAGGAGGAATTCAACCTAATTCCTCACCATGTTATAATTTGATGTTGAGAACAATTTCCAGAGGAGGGAGTCGACCTCTTTGATTTTTTGTGGATTTCTGGAGGAAACCACCACCCAGATCAGTTTTTTTGTTGGAAGACACACCCTAGCCTATCGGAGATACCATCCAGTTATTTCATCGTGCTAGATCAGGAGTATATAGATCCAGTTCATAGTTTTTGCAGTGCAGCCAGTGAGGGTGCAAGGGTTAGAGAGGGTTTTTGTGTAGTTGGACGAGACCCGGGGTTATCTCATCAGATCCTTCCGACCCATTTGAGAGGAATACAAGGCGCTTCTTTGAGACACCAATCATCATATTCTTACAGTGGAATGTGCTAGGGTGCATCACACATCCAGGAAGTGCGCAACTCTTGAGGAGGGACATTTGGGTTTCTAAGGGGATTTTTGGATCAGATATGTGGAAACCCTTCTGACCTAGTACAGAGGAGGTTAGGGCACACATTTTGAGACAGATATCAGTGGATTCCATTGGTGGAATCACCAGGGTGCATTGTTATATCCTAAGAGGTACGCAACCCCCTAAGCGATATCATTTGGGATTCATCCAAAGCTTCAGTGAGCCAATATTCAATACAACAGTTATCAAGAGGAACCTAGAGGCCATGGTGATCTGTTTGGGACAATTTTTAGGCTGATCGGTTGAGTATAGCCACCAGGGCGAGTTTATCCATCATTTGTAGTAGTTGTTGTGAGTTTCCAGAGATGCATGTTGTTAATCTATCCGTGCATGTGCATATCTATCTACATATTTTGATCACGGGTATTTTGTATTAATTGCATTGTATTCTAGTGAATATATATGAGATATAGCTGATGATTGTTTTTCTGCTTCCAGCATATCTGTTGTATTGCCTTCTTTTCCAGATAATCCATGCTATAGAGATTGTGTTGGTTCCTTATTTCGCATGCATCATATATATTGTTCAAACCTTATTTATATGACACACACATGTGAAAATAATCAAACATGTTAAAAAATTAACTAAAACACATCCATAAACCCCTAGAGTATCAGATCCGAGAGTAAATATCCAGATCCATCAGATTTGGGATATTTCAGTTGTATGAGAGTCTTCTTCCTGCCAGCCTGTGAAGAAGTGCTTCTCATGACCCCATGATTCTGGGAACAGGTGCAGAATACCCAGAGGGTCAAGGACATGTTGGGGACGAGTACATTTAGTACCAGAGAGGACATAGTAGAGATAGAATAGACATGAACAAAAGGGACTACACTCCCTTCCACACTCAGTTAGATACAGGTCCAGAGTTAGAGGACATTGATCACATCAATTTCGACACAAAGGAAGACATAGAGAGGACTATGGGTGATAGGTGTGATAAACCATAGGGCAGGGGGATAGGCCCCAAGATACATTCTGACATTAAGTAGGCCATATTGAATGACCTAGCCAAAGGACAATGGGACATGATGACTGCCATAGCACAAATGACTCTAAACGCACAAATGATCCAACACTATGTGAGCACCATGGGTGCCAATGCCGCAGGATGAGCAAGTGGGTCAGGAAGAAACCAGAGAGGTGGGGCTAGTGGATCCAATGGATCTCAGGGTATAGTGATTGGACATCCTTCTCCTATATGTTCCTATACATAATTTGGGAGGATTCCTCGACCATTATATCCGTCGTTCTAGGGGGAACAGTTGCTAGGAAAAACAGGGCAGGCATGAGGACAGCCAAGACAGGGGAAAGAAGTGCCACAGGACCCATTCAAGGAATACAAGAGAGATTATTTGGCACTAGAACCAGAGTTCCATGAATACATGAGCTTTTTAGACTATTTTTCGATCAGATATTGGAACAAACCCTGGGAGACATAGAGGGGAAATGAGCAAACTCAAAACATAGAATTCATTAAGAAAGTGGGAAATATGAAAATTTCTACTTTCGACAGGTCATCACGATGCTCAACGCGGGCATGGGTATAAAATTTTCAAGATCAACCCGATGATAGAGTCATAAGATATCAACTTCACCAACTTGCACTTGGATGGGGAGGCCCACGAGTAGTGGTACCATGGGTTGGTGACCTTGGGTCATTGCCACATTACTTCGTACTTGGAGTTCACTGAGAGGTTGATGGAAAGGTTTGATAGGAGATATCCATAACTCCATTTTATGGATCTTACACAGTTGAGAAAAACAGGGTTAGTTGAGGCCTTCATCACAAAGTTCCAGCGGAAGGAAGTGGTCGTATCATATATATCAAAGAACATATTGGTGATGTTATTCATCGAGGCATTGATAAAGCCATTGAGGGGCTGGGTTAAGGCTTTCAATCCTCACACCCTATATGAGGCCATTGTGTGCACGAAAGACATGGGGGACTCGGTGCTAAAACCCAAAACCTTTACCAAACCCTTTGTAGCACAAAGAGATGGGGATCAAAAAAATACTTAGAGGGAATGGAAGGGTAATCCCAAGCTGGATGATGACACTAGACGAGAGTTGATGAGGAAGAAGCTTTTCTTCTCTTGTAGAGACCCTTGGGTCCTAGGGAATAAATGCATGGGAAAGGGACATATCCACTACATTGATGTGGAATCAGGCAGTGAGGAGGAGGATGAGGGGATCGAGGCATAGGAAGATAGTGATTCAGAGGATAAGACTACACACGAGCTAGAGAAACATCTGAAGAAACCTCAAATACAGACAGAGGCACAAACAAAGGAGGAGACAAAACCACGTAGAGAGGTGAAATGGGGAACCATAGAAACCCTTTCTGGAGTACGCAGGTACAACACTCTCATGCTCAAGGGCCTTGCATAGGGGTAGTGCATGAAAACTCTAGTTGATGGTGGGGCCACCCATAATTTCATAGATGTGTCCTTAGTAGCCCAAAGGTGATTATGCACTGAGGAATTTGAGGGGTTCCATATGGCAGTGGCAGATGGATACACTATGAAATGCTTGGACATGGTCTCATACCTAGAGGTCAAGCTAGGTAACTACACCCTGATATATACCTTTTATGTAGTTGACCTATTAGATATTGATGCAGTGTTGGGGGTTCAGTGGCTATATTCAATGGGGGAGATTGGGTTCAACTATCAAACGTTGACCATGAACTTCAAAGACTCCAGTGGATTGAGAGTGGTATTGAGAGGTATGTCTATAGGAGAACCCAGAGCAGTATCAACGAAGAGGATGGAGTGGATCTTCCATCACGGTGATGTAGCATATGCAACAAAGTGTTTGATCACCACCCAGAAGGATTCATAGGGAAGAGAGCATTACCATCCACAGATCAGGAAGCTTTTGAGTTAGTATAAGCTAGTATTTGGGTCGATACCACTAGGGAGACCACCATACAAGGGATTTTAGCATACTATTGAGTTGGAGGTAGGGGCTACACCGATGATCACTGGGCCCTATAGCAACCCAAAAATATTCAAGGAAGAGATCGAGAAAGCAATCAAAGAATTTATTGTGATGGGGCACATCAAGCCTAGTACAAGTCCTTTTGCTTCTTTAGTCATTCTGGAACTGAAGAAAGATGGCACATTGAGGATGTTAATTGATTACAAATCTCTCAATAAGAAAATGATAAAGAACATGTAACCCATTATGCGCATAGATGAGTTGATGGACGAGCTACATGGGGTAGTTTTCTCCACCAAGATTGACTTGCGGTCAAGATATCATCAGATCAACATCAGAGAGCAGGACATAGAGAAGACAATGTTCAGATGCCATTTTGGACATTTAGAGTTTTTATTCATGTCATTTGGGTTGACCAATGCACCAACCACTTTTCAGCCTTGCATGAATAACATATTCAGGGGGGCAGTTGAGGAAGTACCTTTTGGTATTCTTCGACAACATTTTTATTTATAGCAAGACATGGAATGAGCATCTGGCACACTTGGAGGAGGTCTTGAGCATTATGCAGGCACAATAATTATATTCCAAGGAGTCCAAGTGTGAGTTTGGGATGAAGAAACTACTGTACTTGGGGCATATCATCAGTGAGCAGGGAGTACAGGTTCATCAGGAGAATATCAGGGCCATTTTGGATTGGACAACACCCTAGAACCTCACAGAGTTGAAGGGATTCTTTGGGTTATGCAGTTACTACAAGCAGTTCATTAGAGGATTTTCACAGTTGTGAGCACCACTCATAGATATAACAAAGAAGGGTGCTTTTCATTGGATGGATGAGTCACATCAGAATTTGGAGAAAATGAAGGAGGTTATGAGCACATGCCATGTTCCATCCCTTCCATATTTCTCACGGCCATTTTTCTTAGAGTGTGACGCATCAGGGGTGGGGACTGGATAATTTTTTATGCAGAGGGGCCATCCCATTGTGTTCGAGAGAAGGAATCTCAATGATTCAGAGAGACTCTATTCAATTTATGACAAGGAAATAATAGCAATCATGCATGCCTTAACCAAATTCAGGAAATATCTAGTGGGTAGATGGTTTGTAGTGAAGACTGATCACAACAGTATAAAGTATTTCCTAGATCAGAAAGACCTTAGCGAGAGACAACAGAAGTGGTTTTCAAAGATCCAAAACTTTGAATTTGACATTGAGTATGTTAAAGGAAAAAAGGAATGTCGTAGTAGATTCCTTATCCAGGAGGCTAACAAGGTGTTCGATGATGGATATTTGCACAGACTAAAAGGCACATTTGTTGATGGAGTAATCCAAAAACAAATTTTCTTAAGAGGTACTGGATGGATAGGTAGTTGATGATAGATACCGGGTGATAGATGATGCCATTTTCTACAAGGACCCGATCTACTTGGTTCCAGAATTTCCCTTAAAAGGGAAGGTTCTTAAATTTTTTCACTATTCACCTACAACCGGACATCATGGATACTTAAAAACTTACAGGAAGATCATGGAGAGATTCTCATGGAAGGGTCTCAAGGATGATGTACTGAAACAAATCCAGGATTTCACAACTTGTCAACATTACAAGTCCAAGTAGACACACACTGCAGGGTTACTTAAGCCTCTATCCATTTCGGAGCAGAAATGGGAGAGCATTTCTATGGACTTCATTACAAGTCTTCCTCGAGTGCAGGGCAGGGAATGTATATTTGTAGTGGTCGACAGGCTGACCAAATTTTCACACTTGTTTTCCATAACCACAGACTACAAGGCCATACAAGTAGCAGAGCTATTTTCATAGAGGTTTTCCAGTTGCACAATTTACCTAGGAAGATAGTTAGTGATAGAGATGGGTGCTTCATAAATGTGTTTTGGCAGGATCTCTTCAGGTTGGTGGGAACAAATTTATCCATGAGTATCGTATACCACCAACAGACAAATGGACAAACATAGATTTTCAACAAATGGGTGGAGCGGTATTTGAAAAATTATGTGGGGAGGAAACAATGCACATGGGTGAGTATTGTTACAACACAAATTACCACATGTCTATCAGGATGTTTCTGTTTAGAGCATTGTATGGATACAATGCACCCTCTTTTATGGAGACTGTGTTTGGGGATAGCAGGGTCCCATGGGCCAAATACTATGTTGAGGAGATTCAGAGGATTCTACGGGCAGTAAAGGATAACTTACATGTAGCCTAGAACCAATAGAATATCTATGCATATAGGTAGAGGATAGAGCACGGTTTTGAGCTAGGGGACTTGGTTTTTATATGATTACATCAGTACAAATAGTCTTCCTTGAAAAGAAGTGGGGAAGAGAAGTTGAATCCTAGATTCTATGGACCATACAAAGCTAATAGGAAGGTAGGTGAAGTGGCCTAGGAGCTAGAGCTACCAGAGGGTAGAAAGATCCACAATGTATTCCACATTTCTTGCCTTAAAAAGGCAGTGGGACAACAAGTTATCATTTCAGAGGAGTTTCCACCCTTGGATGAGGAGGGTTAGTTGGAGCTAGTACTGGAGGAGGTGATAGAGCAGAGAGAGCGCAGATTGAGGAGAAGGGTTATCAGGGAGTGCTTGGTCATATGGAGTGGATTTCCAATGGAGGATGCCACATGGGAGGGAGAGCATATATTGCAGCTCCCAGGATTTATGTTGCTTGAGAACAAGCAATCTTAGGAAGGGAGGACTGTGATGTCCCTTTCCCAAGAGTAGGCCAATAGGGAGTGACTTAGTATTCTATCTGTTCCCATAGACTATATTCAGGCACAAACATGGAACAAGGGGAGAAATAAGGGTGAATAAATGTATAAACGATGAATTAATCCAAAAAGCATAGGAAAAGTCACTTAAGTCAAAGTCAACAGAGAAATAGAAGAAAAAGGTGTTGAGGGGGGACTTAAATAATTAATCACTCAAATTAGGAGGAAAAGATCCTAGCTTAAGTGATTTCACTGAATAATTAGATCGGGGAAGATATAAATTGAGGAATTCGAACTAATTCCTCAGTATGCTATGATTTGATGTTGAGAATAGTTTCCAAAGGAGGGAGTCAACCTCTTTTATGTTTTGTGGATTTCTATAGGAAACCACCACCCAGATCAGTTTTGGTGTTGGACGAAACACCTTATCCTATCGGAGATACCATCCAGGTATTTCACCATGCTAAATCAGGAATATACAGATCCAGTTCATAGTTTTTGCAATGCAGTGAGTGAGGGCACAAGGGTTAGAGAGTGGTTTTGTGTAGCTGGATGAGACCAGGGCTTATCTTATTGGATCCTTACAACCTAGTTGAGAGGAAACCAAGGCGCTTATTTTGAGCCACCATTCATCATATTCTGATGGTGGAATCTACCAGGGAGCATCAGACATCCAGGAAGTGCGGAGCTCTTGAGAAGGGACATTTGGGTTTCTAGGGGGATTTCCAGATTAGATATGGGGAAACCCTTTCAAACCAGTACAAAGGAGGATAGGACACACATTTCAAGATAGATATCATGGGATTCTATTTTTGGAATCACTAGGGCACATTGTCAGAGCCTAGGAGGTGCGCAACCCCCCAGGAGATATCATCCAAGGTTCATCCAGAGCTTCAATGAGTCAATCTTCAGTCCGACAGTTATCAAGAGGATCTTAGAGGATAGGGAATTAAATTTGTGACAATTTTTAGGTTGATCGGTTGAGTATATCCACCAGGGTGAGTTTATCCAACATTTGTAGCAGTTGTCATGAGTTTCCAGAGATGCATGTTGTCGATCTATCTGTGCATGTGAAAATCTATCCAAATATTTTGATCACTAGTATTTTGTATTATTTTCATTGTATTCTAGTGAAGATTCATGAGATCTAGCTAATGATTATTTTTCTGCTTCCATCATATCAGTTGTATTTCCTGCTTTTTCCATATAATACATGCTATAGAGATTGTGTTGATTCCTTATTTTGCATGCTTCATATATATTGTTCAAACCTTATTTATATGACACACACAAGCAAGAATCACCAAGAATTTTAAACAATTAACTAAAACACATCCAAAAACCCTAGGAGTATCAGATCCAAGAGTCAAAACACTAGTTCAACAATAAATATTCAAATCTGCCAAATTTGGGATATTTCAGATAAGCATCCAATTTTTGCACCCAAGCTTTAGCATAATATTTGGTTTCTCCATCAAAGGGGGGAATCTCCATTTTACTTACTTTGCACCCCAGATCATTATTTCCCCTATGAAAGTATCTAGGCCTACCCCTATATTTGATTCCACAATACTCTCCCAATGAAACCTGTCTCATGAACCTTGCACTCAAGTCTGCATACTCCCTCTCATATTCTTCAAAGTTGTCATATATATCCATATGTATCGGGACATGGGAATCCCACTGATGTGCATCTAGGAAACTTGGCATGTAAGTCCTAGGTGTGACTCTGCTACTTCTTAGTACCCTTTTGTTTGCGCCCCTAAATAGACTTTTCCCCTCTGTGTGGGCCATGTGACTAGCCTCTGCGTGATATCTTTCTCCTCCATGAGATCCACTAGCCCCATTGTTCCCTTCATTATTCTGTGGTCCCCTGCCATGTACCATCTGCATGAGAATATGTGCAATCATGTCTTATCGTTCCTCCGATGTAGTAACCAAGTGCTCTTGTCCATGTTCAATAGCTGTCAAGGATAACTTCAGATCAACCTATCCCCTGGAAAATCACTCATGTGTCTCATCTAAATAATGTTGCATGATAAATTGTGCCTTATCAATAGATCGTTGTAGTTCATGTGTTATTTTTTCCAATTCCATTGGCACTTCCTTATCAATATTATCTTCTTTTCTTCCCCCATCACTATTTATGGTTCCTCTGCCCCTTTGTCTTTCTTCTTCCTGTTGTATCCTTTCATCAACAATTCCCACTAGCTAGGAGAATCCAAATCTCTGATACCACTCAAATATCCCCAAGTGGATCTATGAGGAATTTTTCAGTTTTTAATGTTTCTATGGTTGAGTGTTTTTGTCAAACAATTGGTACCTATAACTTGTTGAGCTTGTGTTTGGGTTTACTATTTGGTTTTGATAGCAAAAATAGTTTCAATGATAGACTTTAATCTTTAAACACAAATAAAAAAAATAGAAACAACAACATGAATAGCCACAAACTCAGATTTGTGATTTTATTTAATATATATGGTTGGCCTCGGTACAAGGGAAGATCACATCTAGAAATATATAAGAGAATGGAAGATGTGGATGATAGCACCTCCAAGATACAATAGAAGGGAGAGATAATGTCTTCCTTGAGCCTCCAATAGTTGTATGTAGAAAATCTATAAAGCAATCTCTTTCCCTTCCTCCAAATCACTAAATCTTCTAGCAGAGTTCCCTCACTGGATGAAGCACACCCTAGTAATTTGCATGGCTCATATTTCACCACAAAACTTCATGAAAAGGATGTTAAACTATAGATAAGTGGATGGATGAATCATATGATGAATTTCCCTTGTTGTAGGTGAATAAACTGACCATAAATCAATAGATCTCTAACCCCAAATGTGACCTCCTTCAGGAAATTCACCCAACTATGATAATAAATAAATATGGAGTGAGAAACCCCCACAAAACATCAAGGAAGGTCTCTCCAGGGATGCAAAATTATCATATATCAAGATATCATCCATATCCAACACTTTAGATCCAAATCAAACTTTCTTCTCCTAGACAGTGTACCCCACTTTGCATAAAACCCTCAATAATGCACCTCGCCTCACAAATGGTTGTCCAAGCTTGGACCAAGAAAGGAGGGATCTGAATTGGGTAGAATGGTGAGGGTGGAATATTTCAGCACCTTGTCCAAGCTTGGACCAAGAAAGGAGGGATATTTCACCTTTGTGTTGATCTCTAGGGTTTGTCTAGTCAGAACCCTCAAAACACTCAAGCTGCGAGAGCTCAATTTGCAAATAGAAAAATGATCAAGAATGAGGAGTGAGGTGCCCTCATATTCTTACTATACTTTAGTATTCTAATCCTCACTTAAATTATTAATTGGATTCTAAAGTCTATTTATTCATTTAACCCATAATAGCCAATTATATTTATTTCCTTATTATCTAATGTCACTTCAATAATTTGAATTAATCACATTAGTGCCATCATTTGGCGACCTTAGTCCCCTTTTTATTGAGACTATATCCTAGGGGGAACACCTAGGATATTAATTTATCTATGTCTTTGATAATATGGCATGGGATCTTACACATCACCAGGATTAAGGACGGTGCAATAGCAGACAGATAGAGACATGGAAGATAAGATGTAACTGCCAGGGCCCAGACACAACACCTGTATCTTGGACACTAGCTCTATTATGGTGATGATGTCACCTTCTAGGGTTTGATGAAAATATGGTTTGGTGACTTCTTGGGGTATTTATGATGCATGGAATGACGTTTAGTGAGTAGAGACATCACTTTCTCCCACACTTCTCTAGATTGATGTCACATGGCCTTTGGAGGCCTCCCTCTTTCCCAAGAGGGCTTGACGTCCCACATTTATGGCTCATTATGATTTATTTTTTCACTTTTATCATTTCTAAAGGTCAAATGAGGGGTTTACCCCACTTGTATTTTTTTTTTGGCACGTTATGTGGACAAACATGTGAGGGTAGCCTCCTATAAAAGGATAACCCTCACTTTTATTTTTTTCATCATCTTTCTCTCACCATTTGTGAGACTACTTTTGAAATTTTTGGCCCTTTAACAGTTATTGGTCTTTCTCTTTCATGTGATATGCTTGGAATGGATCACTTGTGGATGGTTGGATGATTTTGTATGGATATTTTTGCAATTAGGGTTAAATACTCCTAGTTTCTTGGATGAAGTAAGTAATTTTCTACAATTCTTTTTTATGTTATTGATGTTTATAGTGAAATTGCTATTTTGTTGCAAGAATTCTAGTTTATTGAAACCCTAAGAGAGGAACACAATTTTTTCTTCCTCTCACAAGGTTTTATTTTTCTAAAATTGGTTAATTGTCCTTTCTAGGGTTAGAACCCTAAATCCTTAAAGTGTTATCACTTTAGGATTTTATCCCTAGACATTTGATTTTTGACCTAGTTCAAGCTACAAGAAGGGAGGAATGATTTTTAGGGCCCAAATGTGCTTGCACCCTATATGTCCTTCTCTTCATGATCTAAATCCTAAGGACCAAATGTGCTTTCACCCTATATGTCCTTCTCATCATGATCTAAATCCTAAGGACCAAATGTGCTTGGACCTTAGGGTTTATATCCTACCTCTTGGTTTCAAGTAGATCAACCTTCAAGCTTTGCTGCACTTGAGACTCCATAACCCTAGAAAGGCACTAGTAGTGAATCAACTCTTTTGGTGAATTGATTGATAAACTTATCTCTAAAAACTCTCAATCATTCTACTAACTATACTAACTCTAACCCTAGAAAACTCACTAAATTACTTGATTTTGTTATAAAAGTTTGCTACAACCATCATAAAATACATTAATTTGTTGCATACACTCACATAAAGGTGTATTAAATCACTTAGAAATAACATCTAACAATTGGATAATATTCTATTGGTTGCATGCTAATTTTTCATGGTCAATTGTGGTATTTCTGAGCACTTTATCTCGTTGTTGTTGCAAAATAATTATTGATGTTATAAGATTGGTTCACTGGTGCAATTTGAAGCAACCATCTCTAAATAACTTTTATAATGTATAGAAGAGTTCATTGTTGCATTGTTTGGATTGGAAGTTGTTACATATATGCTGCAAAGTGTTCTTGTTCCAGGAAGGTACAAAAAACTAATTTACAACCTCTACCCTTCCTTGACCTAGACCAACTATTCGGTGATCAAGATAGGGGGAAGTAGGATTGGATACTAAAATTTCTATTTGATCCATTGAGGTCACCATGGAAGCCTCCCTTGTGGTGGACCTCTTCCATCACTAAAATGAGGGAATATCCTACTAAGGTGACAATGGTGGTTTCTTCCATAGTTACGCATGATTTGGGGATCTTGTGGTGGGATTTTCACAAGTAAAAATCCTATGATAACATTTTGGTGCCATTTTTAGGGAGGATTGAGTCATTCTCCTCAAGGAAACATATTTGGTAAACCTTTCCCAAAGCACTTATATTACAAGTTTTCCTACAGAATCTACTAAGGGTAGTTCTCTCACCTTCCTTTGATGATCCTCTTAAGGAATCATCTAGGGAATCCACTGATATTTATTTTGATGTATTAACTTATCCTCGAAATAATTATATGATGGAATCATGGAGAATTTCTAAAATAGTCTCGAGTCATGTCCCTATATTGAATTTGAAAGTATTCATGGATATCCGAATGAGCTCCATATAAAGTTGTTTGCAAGTTGTCCAATGTTTGATGATGATCTGTCTTCAGGATCTCTCATGTTGTAGAATTCTTGAGGTACATAGAGAGAAAAGGAGTAGGACATGAGAATGTGAAAATAAAATTTTTTATAGGCTCTTTGTCATTCACATTACAAAGACAAATCAATATATCTTCTTTCATAGACCTCCTAAGTAAATTTCTCAAGTATTGTACCCCACCTCTTCAAACATACGAAGATACTCTTCAAAGGCTCACAACCTCCCTCAAAATGGAAGGTTTCTTCCCCGACCTTCTTTTAGAATACCTTAGGGAATCACACCATGATCAAAATGAAGATTTTTTTGATGAACATGATACATTTATAATTTTTTCGCTTGTTGAGAAATATGAAGAAGTCTGTGAAGAACCATAACAATGTGAAGACTTTTCCTAGAGGTTGAAGGAAATCATCATAGAAGATAATAAGTTTTGAGAGGAATTAGTTGATAAATTCCAATATGTACATATATTGATTGACCTTTTTTCACAAATACTAGAAGAGCATGACCTCATAATGGATAGGTATGAGCAATGCCTCAAAGTTTCAATAGAGGAAGAGTTCGCTAAAGCATATTTATTAGTGAAGACACTATGTGCTAGAATAGGAGAAAAATATGAATAACCTTGGGTTTTATCCAAGATATCGGAGTTAAATGTAGATGAGGAAGAGTGGGACAATTCATAATAAGATACAAACCTTTATAAAGTTCTCCCAGCAAACCATCAAGAAAATGATGAAGAAGTTGTTAGCAAAGAACTTCATATCTTGAGCATGCCTTGGATAAAGATTACACATCTCCAAGGAAAGAACCTAAGGAAGAAGTTTGTGAAGAGGGTTACCAACCCCTTAAAGAGGAACAATAATTATCTCATGATTCCATTTAAGATAATGGAGATATGATTGAAGAATGAGAACCTAAAAGGGTGAATCATGAATAATATCACCAAACACACGAAGTAGAATGTGAGTTTCCTTGTGAATATGCCAAAGAAGACAAATTTGATGAAACACACCGTGTTGAAAACCTTATCCACAAAGAGGCTCCTCATGAAAAATAAGCATCAATATTCACTCCTCCTTTTGATGGAGTCATAAAAGCTTCCATTGCTCCTACACATGAAGAAGAGAACGTGGTGAGTTATACTCCTTTCTAAGTTTTTGATGTCGATTCATTTCATAATTCAAAAAGTGAAGAGGTGATAGAGGAACCCTTTGATACATTAGACCCTACATTATATAATGAAAGTGATGATGTGATTGAGAATATTAATGATTTTATACATGTTGGGAGACGTAAATGGGATATGACTTGTTATGTATTTAATGGAGATCCCATTTATGACATTGAAGGTCGTTTTCAATTGTTGTTGTTAAAAGAACCATTTGTGATTGCTATTGATTCAGATGTTTGGAAACATGAAGATGACATAATTATAGATTTGTTTCAACCACCTAGGGATGACTTATTGCACCATTATCATAATGATTTTTGGTCAGGGTTTGAGACATATTCTTTTGATCACTTGGATTTATTCTATAAAGAATATTTTCAACCACCGATGTGACTCCATGAGTTGGATTTTATGACTAAATATGGTATGATGTATGTCCCAACTCATGATCTTTGTGTGCTTGAATTACCTTTACTTTGGTTTATAATGAAGCACATGGGTAGACATTTTGATACAATGTTGGCATGGTTTCACTAATTATATGATAATACATATCATTTCATCTAACATAGATTAATGTGGGTAGGGCATTTGCATCATGCATTGCATTTGTATATATGTTGCATCATGCATTCATGCTAGTACAATTTGCATCTTTTTGTATATATTTCATTCTCATTTGTATATAATGAATACATGTTAGGGAATTGCAGTTGATTATTATATATTATGACTTTATAATTTTATATCTTAGTGAATTTTTTTTTATTTCCAGCATGGTTTTGGATTTATCACTAATGTCGGTGGATCACATCCACCAACAGATGCTTCTAAAGGGTGTTTTTTTTTTTAAGTGGGCACAAGTTTGCAAGTGTTGGAAATCCAAATATGTTGAGGTTCTCATGCGATCTACGATGAGCACATGTCCCCACGTTGGAGCCAAATTCCACCCCCCCATGCTTACGGATAATTGGAGGAGATCATGTCTTGTGGACCACAATGGAGAACATGATCCTGACCGTGATGATGATCGACATGTCCACATATGGAAGCCCAACAACTCCCCTCATTCAACTTTACAACTACAATTCAACTAAGTCTCATCACATCCAAGCAACCTCAAGTATGGGAGATGGTAAGCCATCATCACCTTAAGGTATGTTAGTCATTTTATGCAAAGTGTTGTGCTTAATTTTTCTATCATGCGGATGAGGATATTTGGTTGAAGTTGGATAATGGATCACTAGTTTGGGAATTTCTGTGAGTTTCCTTATTTCACCTTAGTGGTCATTTTCTATGCCCTAGTCTCGTGTTGTTCCCGCCCAAGAAAAATGGGTACTACTAGGGGGGGCCTCACAAGGGTAATGTCACATTCCCCACCATACTTAATGTTGAGGAAAAGGTATAGAGAACCTTACTCGAGCATTTTCAGATCTTACTGGAATAAGGAACGATAGTTGGGAAGGTCACCTGGGGTTTATAGCCTTAAAACAAAAAGACAATCACTTAATCCATAGGTATTAAGTACAAGGGACCAAGGCTGGTTTGTTTTATATTTATATGTAACTATGCAGAAAAGAAATAAACTTAAACAAAAATTACATGAATGTGTACATAAATTACCTGAATGTGTACATAAATTACATAAATTTGTACATGGAGATAAAAGAAAAAAAATGAACCAAATCATCAAAATACATATGTGAGACCAAAATCAGAAAACCAATTTTTGTATTGATTTCATTCTAAGATACAATACTGAATTTTGTTTACAAACCCCTACAAGGGTAGGGACCAAAGTCATATTTAGAAGCCTCTGATGGGAACCATACAAAAAGACTCTGACAAAAAAAGAAAATTGAAGATAAATATTTGGATCAACTTACCAAAAAATATTTTCACTTGACTCTGCAAAATATTCTTTATCAATCATAAAATTTAATTTATGAATAGACAAGAACACACAGACCGCAAAAGATAAATCACACACCTCTATAACAAGTTGCTGAAATATACGATTCAGTTTTGAATCATGTTTCCTTCAATAAGACCTTGTTGTCATCAAGATGGTTAAGCCTTCTAGTAAACTTAGAATGAATGAAAGATGAAAGTATCTCACTAGTATAGAACAAACCTTATGGTTGAAGTTCTCCCTCTATTTTCTCCCCCATGTTTCTTCATTTGATTGAGATTTTATTCCTCCTCAATAAGTTATGGTAGTTCAACTACCTTTCTTTAGTTAAGCCTAATTAGCTTAACTAATTGGTTGAGACAAATAATAATAATGTATATTAAATAAGGGTCTAATTAAATAATAACTAAATAGGTGGGACCTCTTTTGACTCCCATTTATTTATTTTAATAATCATCAAACATGAAATATAAAACCCCAATCATTTGATTCAAACATCCTCCTTGTAACTCCCTCTCTCATAATTATGATCAAATATTTTAATATCAACAAAATATAATATGACCATATCCAAAAATAGTATTTTAACCATGTTGTCCAAAAAATTGCCTAAATATATGCTT